>CM075973.1:17238779-17398779 GCA_038048745.1 Coluber constrictor foxii | reverse complement strand
AAAAGGGGAAATTTTTGCCCTCCCCAGGCTCCTAGAAAGGCTCTGGAGCCTGGGGAGAGCAAAAAACGGGCCTACTGTGCCATCCCATGCCAAAAGTGGGGCAGGGCACATAGAATTATGGATGTGGGCACACATGCGTGTGACCCCACCGCGCTCCCCCCACTTTTGGCAAGCGATGGCAAAAAGGTTAGCCTTCACTGACCTATAAGGTCTCTTCCAACTCTGTTAATCTGTTATCTGTTATCAAATGTGTGGATGGCACAGGACATGGGAGGGGGGATGATAGGTAACAGGAGCAAAATTCCAGGCAAACCCGAGAGGGTTTAACAGAGGGGGTTGGGGTGGGGGCACAGCTGAAAACAAAACAATGAAATCCAAAACAGACAAATGCAGCCCGGGTGTGAATCAGCAGAGTGACATAGCTGCTAAAAAGGCAAACTCGTTTTAAATCTGTGTCAATGGACGGGTAGTTTGCAAATGACGGGAAATGCACTGATCCAGCTGCAGTTCAAGCTCTTGGTTCAAGAGATTCGGAGACACCGGAAAGTAGAGGAAAGCACAGCTAGTCCTCAAGTTACGACGGTAATGGAGGCTGCCCATTACAGTTTTAAGATCCTGGTGGCTCAGCAGACTAATGCATTGTGATTAACTCCAGCTGTCTGCAATTACTATAAGTTCCAATCTCACCAGGCTCAAGGTTGACTCAGCGTTCCATCCTTTCTAAGGTAGGTGAAATGAGGACCCAGTTTGGGGGGCAATAAGTGACTTTGTATAAAATATACAAAAGTATGAAGGCTATTGTTTAACGCATTGTAAGCCGCCTGAGTCTCCGGAGAAGGGCGGCATATAAATCAATTTTTTTTAAAAAAAGTCATAACTGGTCATGCTGTTGAGTGTATGACCATCCCAATTTTACGGGTTTTCTGCAGCGGTCCTTAAGCTTCTGTATACCAGTATATAGAATATATAGTACCAGTATATAGTATACCACTATGGACAATTTGGTTTTGCTGAAAAACAAAAGGAACTGCCAATTTTTGGCAAAATCGCCATATAAGGTGGTCATCTGATTTCAGGACACCCCAAATAGCCACCAGTGTAGCTGTGTTGCTGGGGTGGTGGTGGTAGAGGCCGACCATTGGAGCTTTGGATCCAAGATCCTAAGTCCCATTTTTTTTTCAGGTCAGTCATAACTTTGGACGGTTGCTAAGTGATTACTCGTAAGTCGAGGACTACCTGTATTGCAGCTCAGAAGTGGGCATAATTGGCGACAAGGCTGCAGCAGTCAGGCTGAGCCTCCTGACTGCCTGCAGTCCCCAGTGCAAACAAATTTCCCATGATTTGCAAACTCCCCTTTCATTTGACACAGATTTAAAATGAGAAAACCCATAAAATTGGGTTGGTCATACACTCAACACAGAGGTGGGTTTCAGCAGGTTTATTTATTTATTTATTTTATTATATTTGTATACCGCCCTTCTCCCGAAGGACTCAGGGCGGTGAACAGCCATGGTAAAAGCAATATACAAGACAAAATTTAAAAACATATTAAAATAATTCAATCCTTGGCCGATTTTAAAACTCCCAGCTAAAACCATTTAAAAACCCCTTTTAAAAACCCAATTAAAATCGTTTATCCCATCAGATTGGCTTGCTGGAATAATTGGGTCTTCAGAGCACGACAGAAGGCGCTGAGGTCGGGGATCCTTCGTATGTCCGGGGGCAATTCATTCCATAGGGCAGGAGCCCCCACAGAGAAGGCTCTCCCCTGGGGGTCACCAGTCAACATTGTTTGGCCGACAGCACCCTGAGGAGGCCCTGTCTGTGGGAGCGTGCCGGTCGGTGGGAGGCCATCGGTGGCAGAATGCAGTCCTGTAAATAACCAGGTCCTAAGGCATGGAGTGCTTTAAAGGTGGTAACCAACACCTTGAAATGCAGCCGGAAGACCACTGGGAGCCAGTGCAGCTCACACAAGAGGGGTGTTACATGGGAGTGACGTGTCGCCCCCATTATCACTCTCGCGGCCACATTCTGAACCAGTTGGAGCCTCCGGGTGCTCCTCAAGGGGAGCCACATGTAGAGAGACCAGTTCTGGAGAACCAGTAGCGGAAATTTTGAGTAGTTCGGAGAACAGGTAGTAAAAATTCTGATTGGTCCCACCCCCATCTACTCTCTGCCTCCCGAGTCCTGCTGATTGGGAGGAAATGGGGATTTTGCAGTAACCTTCCCCTGGAGTGGGGTGGGAATGGAGATTTTACAATATCCTTCCCCTGCCACGCCCACCAAGCCATGCCACGCCCACCAAGCCACACCCACAGAACTGGTAGTAAAAAAATTTGAAACCCACCACTGTCTCAACAACATGACCAGCTATGACTTAAAACCTTAACGGGCAGCCTCCGTTACCGTCGTAACTTGAGGACTACCTGGCCTTCTGCCAGGGCTTCTTCCTCCAGCCTGGCTCCTGGGAAATCAGAAGGAAGGTGCTTTGCATTTCAAACCTTGCGCTAATCCTAAAACACGCAGAGGGGCTGCAGAGCTGCACAGACTTTCGGGGGGGAGGGTGGAATTGTAAAAGGGAGTTTACCTTATTAAAACGGAAGCCAACTTTCTAGTTGTAAAAAAAGGACGCTGAGCAAAGGAGAATATAGCAAAAAGAAGGAAATTCTGAATAAAATTAATACCGTTATCCTAATTAAACCGATGGCTTATGGCTCCTTTCAGTAAGATCTTGGCTCCAGAGTTCACGGCAGAGAATAGATTAGAACAGAACAGAACAAGAAATAGTGGATAAACGAGAAAATGAAAAAGGGAATTTAAAAAGGTGGTGATATGATAAGAGAGTGTAACCAAGTGATACCTATGTGATTATTGTAAATATGTATAAACGCTGCTTCTCCAATGTAATCAGCATGGACAAATTTTATATATTTTTTTCTTTTCTTGTTTGAAACCAATAAAGTTTATTTTTTTAAAAAAAGAACAGAACAGAGGTGGAAGGGACATTGGAGGTCGTCTAGTCCAGCCCCCTGCTCAAGCAGGAGAACGATACTATTTCAGATAAGTGACTGTCTAGACTCTTCTTAAAAACCTCCAGTGATGGAGCGCCCAGGATTTCTGGAGGCCAGCTGTTCCACTGGTTAATGGTCCTCACTCTTAGGAAATTTCTCCTCAATTCCAGGTTGCTTCTCTCCTCTATTAGTTTCCATCCACTGTTTCTTGTCCTGCTCTCTGGTGCTTTGGAGAATAATTTGGCCCCCTCTCTTCTTTCTGAAGACGGTTGGAAAGAGACAATGCGGCCTCTGTCTCTGAGTCCTTCTGGAGTATCCTCTGCTGTTTTAAACTGCGGGAAATGGGAAATATTTTGCCACATAATGTCTTAGATGTTTGCCCCAACCATTCCAGATGTGTTGCATCTCAGTCCAGGTGACAGCTGGAAAACCTCAATTGGTCTCATTTGGGCCAGCATAAACTCTGCTGGGGCCTTGCAGGGCACGGTGCTGCCCACCCAGCCATCTCCTTCGGGGGAGCCGTCCAGTGTCCTGTCCGGGACCTTCCTTGCCCCTTCTCTTCTCACCCACTGCTGGAACACTTGCATTTCAGCACGGCCGACTCCGGTTGGCTTAGTGAATCAGAATAGAATTGGAAGGGACTCTGAAGGTCTTCTAGTCCATCCCCCTGCTCAAGCAGGAGACCCTATACCAGTGATAGCTAACCTTTTTGCCATCGCGTGCCCAAAGCGTGTGGAGCGTGGGAAGTGGGGTCGCATGTGTGTGTGCTCACACCTATAATTATAACCCAGTAACCTTAACCCTCCCACACATGCGCGCGAAACACCCCCCCCCCCGCGGTGCTCCCCCTGCTTTTGGCACATGAATGCATGGTGTGCCCAGTAGGTCCATTTTTTGCTCTCCCCAGGCACCAAAGCCTCTCTAGGAGCCTGGGGACGGTGAAAACAGCCTTTACCAACCCTCCGGAGGCCCTCCAGAGGCTGAAAATGGCTCATTTCCCTACTTCTGATGGGCCCAGAAGGCCCAAAAATCAGCTGACCGGTGCACACATGTGCGCCAGAGCTGAGCTCACGTGCCCACTGATACGTGTGTGCTACCTGTGGCACGCGTGCCATAGGTTCGCCATCATGGCCCTATACCATGTCAGGCAGATGGCTGTCCAGTCTCTTCTTGAAAACCTCCAGTGATGGAGCATCTACAACTTCTGGAGGCAAGCCCTTCCACTGGTTAATTGTCCTCACTGTTAGGGAGTTTCTCCTTAATTCCAGGTTGCTTCTCTCCTTAACTTGGAGCCTTGATGGTGCAGCAGACTAAAGTGCTGTTAAGTAGCAGCAGCTGCCTGCAATTACTGCCAGTTCAAATCTCACCAGGCTCAAGGTTGACTCAGTCTTCCATCCTTCCGAGGTAGGTAAAATGAGAATCCGGATTGTGGGGGCAATAAGCTGATTTTGTATAAAAAAGAACACCGCTTGGGGGGGGGGCTGAAAGCCCTACTAAGCAGGTATATACAAAAGTATGGAGGCTATTGCTTAATGCATTGTAAGCCGCCCTGAGTCTCTGGAGAAGGGCGCAATATAAATCGAACCAATAAATAAATAAATAAATAAATAAATAAATAAATAAACAACCTATTTCCATCCATTGTTGCTGGTCTTCTTGAATGTCCCGTGGACACCACCCCCACCCCAGTTCAGGACTCACTGCAGTGAGGTGGAAGGCCAGTGACCAGGCACAGAGGGCTGTGAAATAGCCTGGGAATGCCACCATTTCTCCTTCGTTGCTTCCTACGCAGGTGCAGGAGATCCTGGGTGACCAGCCCGAAGTGAGAGAGAAGATGTTCACCTCTCTCAAGCACTTTGCTGCGGAGCGGAAGGTGGACTACTTGGCTCATGCCCTCTCCCTCATCCTCACTGAAGATTCCCACCGGCTGCTCCTGGACCACATCAGGTATGGCTGCTTTTTTGTGGGCATCCTGGGTGCAGTCCACAGACAGACTCCAGCTTCAAAACGTTGCCTGATGGCTCTTCTCTCTCCTTGGCAAGGGAGTCATGTGGCAAAATAGTCAGGATCAGGGGTGAAATGCTACCGGTCCACACCAGTTTGAGTGGGTGGGTGGTGGGTGGTTTGGAGAACTGGTAGCGGCGGCAGCACGAGCTCCATCCACCCACCTGGACATCATTACTTCCTGGTTTTAACCAGGAAGTAACCCATTTTTTACCCTCTGTGCATGCGCAGAGGGTCCAAAATCACACATGACGAGCATGCATTTCCGAATCGGTAGGGAAGGTAAGTAGATTTCATCCCTGGTCAGCATGGTTGATCAAAGCTCTTCACCGTACCTCATGAGTGCCCCTCTCCTTGGCTTGCTCTGCTGTCTTGCACCAGTTGGGTGCCTGTCTCCACAGCAGTGGTGGGTTTCAAGTTTTTTTACTACTGGTTCTGTGAGTGTGGCTTGGTAGGCGTGGCATGGCTTGGTGGGCGTGGCAGGGGAAGGTTGCTGCAAAATCCCCATTTCCTCCCGATCAGCTGGGAATTGGGAGACAGAGAATAGATGGAGGTGAGGCCAGTCAGAATTTTTACTACCTGTTCTCTGAACTACTCAAAATTTCTGCTACCGGTTCTCCAGAATTGATTAGAACTTGCTGAAACCCACCTCTGCTCCACCAGTGCTTTCACGTCCTCCCTCCCACAGAGACCTTATAGTCCTTCTCCACCAGACTATTATGCTTCTGGGGCTAAAGGGGAAGGGGGGCTGGTCCAGGGTCTTCCAAGGAGCTCCTACAACTGAAGATCATCACTTAGACTTGAAGGCATTTATATGGTTCTTTGCTGTCTTTCCTATGGCATGGCTTCCTGTGCTTAGACATTTTATTCTTTTAATGAAGTCTTCAATTCACTGCTCAATTAGCATAATGAAATTTGTATTCGAAGGGATAGAGGTAGGTAGGTGGGTAGCTAGTTAGCTAGCTAGCTAGGTAAACAGGTAGAGGGAGAACCATTCCTGAGAACCGTAATATTCAGAAAGACTGGCTGAACGGATTTGCTTCGGCTGATACATTTGTATTGCTGGAAATGGACTCTGGGATGCAGGCTCTCTGCCCCACAGTCAGGAAGATGGGCCAGGCATGCTGTCAAACAGGAGGACCTGGCAAAGGCAGGGCAGAGCTGGCTCCCGCTATGGTCACCCCAGAGTGTGTTGGGGGAAAGCTAATAGGGGTGGGATAGGATGGGATGAGAGCAAAGATTAGCCAGCAAACTCCACCCTCAGGCTGGCCTGCTGCAGACCCTCCTTGCCAGCTGCAGTCTCCCTTAACAACGGTCCCTCCTCTTTCCTGCAGCTGACTGGATGTTCGGGTCAGAGAGCTCCAGACAGGGAGGCGGACTGTCTCGCCCATCCATTCTAAAGATAGACGGGCCATGAGGGTGAGGGAGAAATATGTACGCTTCACTTCAGTCCCAGAATAAGAATGGGGCTGGGAGCTTCTCAAGGGAGCCCGTCACAAGTAGGTCTTCAACTCAGGGGTGAAATGCTCCCAGTTCGGACCAGATCACCCGATCCGGTAGCAATGGCGGTGGGTGGTTCGGAGAACCAGTAGCAGAAATCCCCACCCCATCCCCCATGCCCAGCTGAGCCACACGATCATCAGAGGCTTTTTTTAAACGTTCAAAAGCATTTTTTTCTACAAATGTTTTTAAAAGTAAAAAAAAAAAAGCCTCTGATGATCGCGAGGCTTTGAGAGGTTGTAGAAAAAAATGCTTTTAAAAGGCTCTGATGATGCCAGCTGAGTTGCCTGATCGTCAGAGGCTTTTGTTTTCTTTTAAAAGCAAAAAAAAATGCTTTTAAAAGGAAACAAAAGCCTATGACGATCAGGCAACTCAGCTGGGATCATCAGAGCCTTTTAAAAGCATTTTTTTCTACAAACTCAGGTTGTAGAAAAATGCTTTTAAAAGTAAAAAAAAAAAGTTGGCCACACCCACCCAGTCACCCCCCTCACCACCACCAAGCCACGCTCACAGAACTGGTAGTAACAAATTTTAACAAATTTCAAATGCCACCATGTGCTCAACCTGTCTCGTTTCCACCCGTAAGTGGGGAACAGCTTTATGGTGACAGTAGGGATGAGGAGAAGAATGGTGCCTGGGGGGGCTTGTATGGCAGACCACAGCGTCTGCCCTCAACCCAGCCCAATCAGATACGCGTGGGACTGCTGGAAAGAGATGTCCTTGCAGTTCCAAAACTGGGGAGGGTCTCTAGTGGAGCAAAGACCCCTCAGCATCCCCAAACCAAACTTGAAAAACTCCACAGAGCAGTGACCTAAAGGGGCCCAGAAGCCTGGCCTTCAGGCACTGACCCTTTTGGGCTTCCTTGGGGGTCGAACCCCTGGTTCCAAGAGGAGTCTTTCTAAAGCAGGGGTCACCAACCTTTTGGACCTCAGGGACCACTAAATTCATAATTTTAAATCCCACGGACCACTAATATGATCTGCCTAATGACTGGTTGGGTGGGCGTGGCTAGGTGGTCATGTGACTGAATAGCCATGGTCAACTTGATGTCACTCACATCGAGGAGCGCCTCACCGGCCTCTACTTGCTCCTCCCCACCCAATCACTCCTCGCCTCCCCACCCAGGCTCCTTAGAGTCCCAACAGGAAGCAGTTGTTGGATCTAAGCAGCCACCAGGAGAAAGAGTTAGCAAAACAACTCAATTCAAATTGGATCTGGCTGAGAAGGAGACTCATCAGAAGCACCTCACTGAGGACTAGAAGCATAGGCTTTCCAAGCAGAGGGAAGACCTGTGGGAGTGCAAGGCCAGGTACCGGCGCCTGGAGGCTCAGCAGGCTGAGATGGTCAGCCATTTCCAGGCCGTGATACAATCCCACTGGAACAAGACCCTCCAGTTCTTCAACACCAACAGCACCAGGAGGCTGAAACAGACCCCAAGTCGGAATTTCTGCCCCACTCTGACCCACACAAAAAGACCCCGAAGGGGGAGACTCTCTGCAACACATTCATTGCACCTATCTCTCCCACGTATCTCTCGTCATTTCAGGACCCCTGATTTAGTGCAATATAAAAAATGCAAATAATTTTTCTGCGGACCACCAAAATTTTCTCATGGACCACCAGTGGTCCACAGAACACCAGTTGGTGACCGCTCTTCTAAAGGACAAGCAGTCCACCTTCCCATCAGTCACTCCCCCCACCCCTCTTCAGGGGTTCCTGCAGGGCGGAGGGGATTTTTCTCCTTGGGACAGTTATTTGGCTCCCAGGGAGGAGGAGAAGCCTGAATTTCCGGGGAGCCCAATCCACGTGCATTTGTTAGTAGGGCACTTCTCTGCATGGTGAGGCATCCAAACAGCCAACGGTAGAAGTATCTGCAGAATGGCAGGCAAAAAAAGTCAAGGAGCCTGAGTAGGGTAGGGGAGTAATGCCTCCTACAAAGGCAGCATTTAAGATCCAGCTGCTGTAATTACTTGCGAGTTCAATCACAGGCAGGCTCAAGGTCAACTCAGCCTTCCATCCTTTATAAGGTGGGTAAATTGAGGACCCAGTTTGTTGGGGGCAATAAGCTGACTTTGTATAAATATAAATATACAAAAGGATGAAGGCTATTGCTTAATGCATTGTAAGCCGCCCTGAGTCTCCGGAGAAGGGCGGCATATAAATCAAATTTTAAAAAAAATGGCAGCCATGACACAACAATTGAAGGTCCACTTGTTTTCCACCCTCTCGTGGCCACCATCTTGGCTTTTTGGCTGAACCTGAGGATACGTCTGGCTGATGGGCGGCTACCAAGGGTTGCCCAAAGAGTTGGGCAGAGCTTGCCAGTAGCTCTTCAGGATCACAAGGGGATGAGTGGACCTTCCCATCAGCTGAAGAAGCCCCTGGAGATTGGTACAAGATGAATGAAACCAAGACAGACTTACTTCCCAAAATGGATGCAGGACTTGTAGGCAGAAGGTTGAAGAAGAGCCTTCGGTCTAGGAACAGATTGTTCTGGCCCCGTGCCCAGAAATAACCCCCCCTCAGACAACCAGAGGCTAAGGAACTGGCAGGCAACCAAGTGAGATGATAACAAAGGTCGGCAGCAATCCGCAGCTGCTTGCTAACGTCTTTATTAAAAGGTCCGTCACATACACACCACAGCTAAGACGCCGGGCCGATTCAAAACCGGGATCCACGTATCTTTGTTTTGTTCATCACAAAGATATGGCGACAATCCTTCACTTATATAGTCTGGTAGGAGGCGTGGTCCACCAGCTAATCACGACCACGCCTTTTCCTCTGCTGTGCTCTCCTGTCTCTCCGACGCTGGCGAGGGTCCAACCAAAACTCACTCCCCTCGTCAATGTCCTCCTGTGGCTGCGGGGACGAGCTTGGCTCTGGGCCTATCTCCTGCCCTTCGGTGTCCTCCGGAGGCATTGCCAGAGAGGAGAGTCCTGGAGAAGGAGGCCTTGCCAACTCCTCTCCCTCACTCTCAGAGTCCTCCCCTGCTGATGACGCAGGCTCAGGCAATGGAGCCACAACACAGATGCAGGTCAGTGAGATCTCCAGCAGGATGAAGAGCTTCTGCTCTGAGTGTCTCCAGGTAGCATTGAGGCAGGGTGGAGAGCAGGCGGCATCCACAATCACGCAGTTAAGTGTGCTCAGCTCATCTAAAAAAAGGAAGACGGGACTTTGACTCAGTGGTTGTGTCCACCATCTTGACTTTTTTCACCCCTTCGTATGGACATCTCTGTCCTGAGGTGGCCCTGATCTCAGCCAGCCTTCTGGAAAACCCAGCTCCCTTAGAACTGTATTCACAGTGGCTTAGATCATCCATCAACTGGAATTTTGAAAGACAAACCCCATTAAAGATTTACGGTATAGGTTTTATGTGCAGCCACCTTCTCCACTGCTCTACGGCACGCTTAGCACTGCAGCTGGGAAGAGCCAATTGCAAAGAACCAGAACAAACTTGCTGCAGCAAAGCTGTCTTTAAACTAAAGGCCTGCCAAATCAAGTCATTCTCAGACTCGGGAGGTTTGAGGGGAGTCCTGGCCTCTGTGTGTGTGTGTGGGGGGGGGTCCTTTGGCGGAAAGATACGTTTCGGTGGTCAAAACATCCCTGAAGAACAATGCTCCCTAAGGCTGAAGCGGAAGAGAACAGAACAGAGGTTGGAAGGGACCTCAGAGGTCTTCTAGTCCAACCTAGGGGTGAAATCCAGCAGCTTCTGATAGGTTCTGGAGAACCGGTAGTGGAAATTTTCAGCAGTTTGGAGAACTGGCAGATACCATCTCTGGCTGGCCCCAGAGTGGGCTGGGAAAGGAGATTTTGCAATATTCTTCCCCCAGGAGCGGGGAGGGAATGGGGATTTTGCACTATCCTTCCCCTGGAGTGGAGTGGGAATGGAGATTTTGCAGGATCCTTTCCCTGCCATGCCCACCAAGCCACGCCTACCAAGCCACGCCCATAGAACCGGTAGTAAAAAAAATTGGTTTTCACCACTGGTCCAACCCCCCTGCTTGAGGAGGAGACCCTCTATCAGTGATGGCTAACCTTTTTGCTATCGGGTGCCAAAAGCGGGGGGAGCGCGTGGGAAGTCACACACGTGTGCCCACATCCATAATTTTATGTGCCCCTCCATGCTCCCCCTGCTTTTGGCATGCGATGGCACAGTGGGCCTGGTAGGCCCATTTTTCGCTTTCCCCAGGCTCCAGAGCCTTTCTAGGAGCTTGGCCTTCCCCACCCCCTCAGAGGCCCTCTGGAGGCCGGAAACAGTGTGTTTCCTGACTTCTGGTGGGCCCAGAAGGCCTGAAAATCAACTGGCTGGTGCACGCATGCGTGCCGGAGCTGAGCTCGTGTGCCCACCAATATGGCTCCATGTGCCACCTCTGGCATCTGTGCCATAGGTTCGCCATCGCAGCCCTATATCATTTCAGACAAATATTTGTCCAGTCTCCTCTTGAAAGCCTCCAGTGATGGAGCACCCACAACTTCTGAAGGCAACTTCTGTTCCACTGGTTGATTGCTCTCATCGTTAGGAAATTTCTCCATAGTTGTAGGTCAGGGGTGTCGAATCCGGTCTGCGGGGCGCTTAGATCTGGCCCGCGGGGCCACCCTAGAAATAGCGAAGGACCGGCCTGCGGTGCCTCTGCCAGTGAAAACGAGCGGCCCTCCCAAGTTCCATTTTCACTGGCAGAGGGCTGCAGGAGGCCGTCATAGCCAAAAACGGAGCTCAGGTGTCTGTTTTCACTGGCAGAACACTTGGGCCACCACAGGCGCCCCTGACACAAATTATTTCGAGCTGGCCACGCCCACCCCAGCCACGCCCACCTAGCCTCTCAACAACCCTGATGCGGCCCTCAATGAAATCGAGTTTGACACCCCTGTTGTAGGTTGTTTCTGTCCTTGGTTAGTTTCCATCCATTGTTTTTTGTCTTGACTTTTGGTGCTTTGGAAAATGGTTTGATCCCCTCATTTTCGTAGGAGCCCCTCAAATATTGGAACACTTGCTATCATGTCTCTATTGAGCCTTCTTTTCATTAGACTAGGCGCCCCCAATTCTTGCAACTGTTCTTTCTTGGTTTTAGCCTCCAGCTCCCTGATTATTCTTGTTGCTCTCCTCTATACTCTTTCCAGAGTCTCAGCCTCTTTTTTATATTGTGGTGACCAGAAGTGGATGCAGTATTTCAAGTGTGCTACAGAGGTGGGTTTCAGCAGGTTCTGGCCAGTTCTGGAGAACCGGTGGTGGAAATTTTGAGTAGTTCGGAGAACCGGTAGTAAAAATTCTGACTGGCCCCACCCCCATCCCAGCTGATTGGGAGGAAATGGGGATTTTACAGTATCCTTCCCCTGCTACGCCCACCAAGCCACGCCCACCAAGCCATGCCACGCCCACCAAGCCACACCCACAGAACCAGTAGTAAAAAAATTTGAAACCCACCACTGGTGTGGTCTTACTTTGTAAAGCGGCACGAATACTTCATGTTATCTTGATTCTACATCTCTGTTTATGCAACCTAGGATTGCATTGGCTTTTTTGGCTACTGCCGCACACTTCTGGCTCATATTTAAGCGATTGTCCATTGGGACTCCAAGATCCCTCTCGCAGTTACTGGAATTGAGTCAAGCCTCACCTAATTTGTTGGTTTTCTTGCCTATGTATAAAACCTTACTTTTATCTACATTGAATTTCATTGCTAGCTCGTTTCAAACCCCAAGCAGGTACCCACAGGCCAGTTAGGATTTTAAAGGCACCACACGAATATCACAAACAGTCCATCAACATCCATCCACTTGTCATGAATTTGGACACCTATCTCAAATCCAGCTGTTGCACTGTGGACTGAACAAAGTTTCTGGGCTGTTTTGAAGACGAGCAGATCACAGAAAGCATCCCAGAGGCCCACCTACAGTTGACTGTGATACAGAGAGCTAAAACACCTGCTTGACAAAGCTGAATTCAGCATGTTGTGGGAATCCAGCCATCAACTCATTGTGTTGAGTAAGCCTCTGTGGCTTATCTGTTTGGCAGTAGTACGTCATGGGAACATACCACTTTTCATTAACCTCAGTTACGTAGCCTCCATATTTGGTCCATTAAGTGGTCGTGCTAAAAACTGAAGCTTTCAGTTGGTTGACCAGATACTAAAAGAGCTTTCACTTCTTTGAAGACCTTTGCTGGCCAAGCTGAATAGACATGAAGTTGGCTTACATTGCTGTTTATTTATTTTATTTATTAAATTTTTATACCGCCCTTCTCCCGAAGGACTCAGCTGCGTATTGTGCAGCTGCAATAAAACAACATATAATACAAAATTTAAAAACACTTTAAAAATGTATTAGACAATTTGGTCCCAAATTAAAACTCAACGATTAAAACACCCATTACCATCATAGTAGCAGGCTGTAAGATGAGTAGTAGTTAGCCCGTGATGAATCAGATTGATTCTGATTCATTGTTCCTTCATGCATCCCAATTCTCTTCCTTCTATTTTAATTATTCCCAGCACCTGAGAATTAGACCCATTTTGAGAAAGGGAGAAGATATTAAGAAGCCTGAGTCACATCTGCTTTCTATAAATTTAACAAGTTATATGTCAGGGCTGTCAATCTCCCGGCCCACGGGCCAGATGAGTCATGTGCTGGCCACGCCGATGCCCATTTTAGTGAATGAGAAAAAAAATCCTGATATGTCATGTGATGCTACCGTGAGGACGTGAGTTTGACACCCCTGGTACGGGGTGAAATCCAGCAGGTTCTGACAGGTTCTGGAGAACCAGTAGCGGAAAGTTTGAACAATTTGGAGAACCGGTAGCTGAAATTTTGAGTAGTTTGGAGAACTGGCAAATACCAACTCTCGCTGACCCCAGAGTGGGGTGAGAATGGAGATTTTGCAATTTCCTTCCCCTGGAGTGGGGTGGGAATGGAGATTTTGCAGTATCCTTCCCCTGCCACACCCACCAAGTCACGCCACACCCACCAAGCCACGCCCACAGAACTGGCAAATACCACATCTGGCTGGCCCCAGAGTGCGGTGGGAATGGAGATTTTGCAGTATCCTTCCCCTGGAGTGGGGTGGGAATGGAGATTTTGCACTTTCCTTCCCCTGGAGTGGGATGGGAATGGAGATTTTGCAGGATCCTTCCCCTACCACACCCACCAAGCCACACCACGCCCACCAAGCCACGCCCATAGAACCGGTAGTTAAAAAAAATTGGATTTCACCACTGCCCTGGAATATGTGATATGTGACTGAAAGAAGCTGTGCTTGAGAGGGCAGCATGGAGAGCAAAGTCGCCATGAATCGGACACGACTCAACGGTTAAAATTACTATTATATGTGATATCACCAGGCAAGACTGCAGAAAACGTCTCAGAGTTCTCTCTGGATCAATGCACCTTTATGGATAGACCTTGAAAACAAGGTCCTTTAACTCAGTGGGCTCCATAATGTTCTGCCAATGGTAGCAGGATCCCAAAAATACGTGCCCTGCCCAAGAACCAAGCAGTCCCATCTCGGTGTTGTGTATAGGAGCTGAATAATTTGAGATGAGTCTGTGGGCTCTTCTGGTGGCATCAAAAGCCTGAGCCTTGAAAGAGAAGTTAATTCTTACAAGATAAAGATCTTCAGTACTGGCAAGAAATGATGGCTGTTCAGGTAGAGGTGTGGGAACCACTATAGAAGAAGATGCCGGATATGGTCTACTATTAATATGGGTGTTCAGGAACCTGTGTTAGTTGCCTTCAAGCGCTTCTGGGCCAAAAGGACTCCAGAAAGATATCCAGCTTTCTCTATGCAAAGTGTTTCAGAAGATGCAGAAACTAAACTCTATAAAACCTTAGTACGACCACCCCAGGAATACTGCATCCAGTTTTGGTCACGTTACAAAAAAGACGTTGAGACTTTGGAAAAAGTTCAGAGAAGAGCAACTAAGACAATCAAAGGCCTGGAGACTAAAACATATGAAGAACGGCTGCAGGAACTGGGTATGGCTTATCTAGAGAAAAGACGGACTAGGGGTGACATGATAGCAGCGTTACAATATTTGAGCCAGCCACAAATTAGAGGGGGGTCAACCTATTTTCCAAAAGCACCAGAAGGCAAGACAAGAAACAATGGATGGAAACTCATCAAGGAAAGAAGCAACCTGGAATTAAGGAGGGGCTTCCTAACAGTGAGGACAATGAACCAGTGGAACAGAAGTTGCCTTCAGAAGTTGTGGCTGCTTCCATCACTGGAGGTTTTTAAGAAGAGATTGGAGAGACACTTGTCTCAGATTGCATAGGGTCTCCTACTTCAGCAGGGGGCTGGACTAGAAGACCTCCAAGGTCCCTTCCAGCTCTACTCTGACTGATTGACTTTAAGTTCCTCCCTTCGACCTGTGCCAGCAAGTGAAACATCCTCGCAAGTTGTTGGTTTTTTTTAAAAAACATTTTCTCAGTTTCAAGCTTTTAACCAACCTTGGCATCAGACCACGTCTTTCCTTCCTTCTGTGAAATGGGGCATGGTTTGTAGCATTGCCCCTTTTGGAGCTGTTGCATCTGTCTGTCTGCCAGGCTGTCTATCTGAATACTTGCATCTGTCTTCCCCCTTTGATCGACTCTGAAGCTGCTTTGCAACCTTGCCGTCATGCCCGCTTTCTGTGCCGAAGAACTGGGACACTTCCCTGCTGCTTCTGTGGTGGGAGGGAGGGAGGGGAGGGGAAGGGGGGTGTCTGTATCAGTCTCAGAGTGTACATGCATAGGAGGCTGAGCGTTAATCAGGTTCTGCCTCCCTTAGCGCACAGCCTTGGTGGCTGGTGCATTTTTGGTACCCAGCAATGCAGCACCGAAATCCTTCGGAAAGCCGAGGAGCTTCTGCGGATGCCTGACTGGATGGTTACTCCTTGCTGCTGCTTTTTTGGGGGTGGGGTGGGGGTAGGACCCTTCTGCTGTCCTTCTGGACAGGCTGTTGCACGGTGGCCACTTCTCTTCTGGCACCAGAGGAGGACAATTTTTTCTTGCAACACTTTTCTTGGCTGCCGTGCTTGGGACTACCCTGGATGTGGCACTTATGAAATCCCCCCTTGCTGGATAAACACATCCTTCCTCTCCCCATCACCCCCCTCTCTGCTCCCAGAGCTAAATTAGTTGACTCTCTAATCGTTATCCTTGCTTCCTTGTTTCCCGTCCCTCCCCTCCTTTTGCCTTGGGGGAGCTCCGGTGGATTTCGACCCACTTAGCCAGAATTAAGAATTTCTGGTTTTTAATTTGCTGACATTTTCTTCGTCCTTTTCGGCGGTGGGGAGGGGGGGGAGCGAGCACGTGCCTTTAGCCCTTTGGCTGGCTGCTTCCAACCCTCTCCCCAGCCTCCCCACCAGCTCCCCCCAGCCCCCCCCCCCAATCTGTGCCATACGCTCTGCAGACCTTGGGAAAGTGCCCAATTTGACTCTTCCCTTCAAGGATGTGGGGACTGAGCAACGAGAGAGAAAAATGAGCTGCCTTGGGTAAGTGACAAAGCCATCCTTTCTTGAGCAAAGGGTCCCTGGGAAATGGGGTTTGGGTTCCGGGCAGGACAACTGAATTTCGCTGTTTCTGAGCATCTTCCGGAGCCCGAAGCAGCTTTTGTGGATGGGAACCCAGCGCTGGTGAGAGAGAGGAGGTTAAATAGTGGCAAGAAATGGGGGGTTTTAGACTTTTATTTCTGCTGCAGTTTGATCCAGGAGGGGAGAGTCAGAAGTCCCTGGGAGTGGGCTCAAGGGGTTCCAAGGTCAGGCAGGAGATGGCAGAAGGTGCTGGGTCAGCTTGGACCCTCAAGTGCTGGGGTGATAGAGATGCCTGAGGTCGACCCTTTTGGAATTTGGGGTCTTTGGGAGGGAAATGGAAAAGTTTGGGCTCCCCTTTCTTTCTCCTCTTGCCTTTTCCTGCCATTTGGAAAAAGAATGTTAATAGTATTTTGCACCAATTTGAGATTTTCAAAGTGTGTTGACACTTATACTCCGTTCCCTTCACACCTCCCCCCCCCAAAAAACTTTTTCTTTCTTTGAGAAAGTGTGGAAAAAAGAAACAGGTTGAACTTGAATGTATTGAATATGTAGGTTTTTAATTTTTCCTCTGCTTATAGAACAAAAAAGAGGTTGCTACGCACACTCTGCTTCATACAAATGACTGGAAAACTTTTACGCTTTTGAGCTACCCTTACCAAGAGTGTGTCTTAAATGATAGGGCCCCACTCTGTGGTTGTGTAGGTCAACAACCTACGCAAACATATCTTGTAAGCCGCCCTGAGTCCTTTGGGAAAAGGGCAGCATATAAATCGCAATAATAAAATAAACAAATAAATAAATAAATAACAATGCAAATCTTTTCCAGTCGTTCGTAACAATGTCTTGTCCATGTCCATGAAATAAGCCACATTTCATTTCATGATAGGTTTCTGCGAAGTGCAAAACCCTGCCTAGTCATCCACCAATTTAACTAGTCCGATATCAAAATGTTAATCTTACCAGGTTTCTATTTATATTAGCCACCCAGAATTATTGAGAGTCAGGCAGCATGCAAGGTTTAAAGGACTCGATAGGTGGATTAAAATGCCAGGTCCAGCCTAAACACCTGGCTGATTGTGTGGAAAACCATAATAATAATAATAATTTATTAGCCTCTCTCTTCTTACTGAACTCACTGACAGCTTTACGGTGTCCCTTGTTTTAAAGCCAAATTGTACTGCATACAAAGAGGATTGTTACAGAGAACTTTTCGTGATGGTCTCTGTAGTCCCTTCCAGTGTTTACATTTTACGGTTGCGTCGTATGATTTATGAATTATGATTTTGGGGAAGCAGTTATTTGTTTATTTAATTAATTGGTTTATTATGCAGTGAAATTTTCAACGACTCTCAGTTCTCAGAGGGTTTTACCTCAAGCAACCGCATTAAAGCCAGAATCCTAACCATTTAATAACAGACCCTAAGCAGAATATTTGTAGCATTGTAGGGTTGAAATGAGGGGCCCTTGGTGCATGATGTTACCTAGTTTTGGGTAATGGACCATCTGCAAGAAAACAACCAAGCTGAAACAGCCTCAAAGACCCTCCCTTGTCCTCAAATGCTTTCTTGACCAGCTGTGACTTTAGAGTTCTTTGAAAGTCCTGTATGGAGGAGATGATCCAGGAAAGGGGGATGGGGCAGGAAATTTCACAGAGGGGAGCCATTGCCTCCTTCTTGCTCAGAAGAAATGTAGGTTCAGTTGTTGCATCTCCGGTTCAGCTCTACAACATCAGTCTGGGGAAGGGCAGCCTGAGATTCCAGGATGCCGTGAAAACATGGTTCTGGATAAAGTGATCGCGTACAAGTGTAAAGTGACCCAGGAGAGATGGTTGTGCAGGTGTGCCCCATCCTCATGGGTTGCTGGTCTTTGAAGGAGAAAACACTGGTGCCCTGTGAAGAGCAGGCCAACTAGTTCTGGCTTTAAACGCTGTTCCACTCACTATTAACGTGAATATGGCAGGTGGGGGATATTTCCTTGCCCATCTTTTGCCCATGGAGTAGAAGGTCTTCAGATTTCCATTTCTCTGTCTCTTAGAAAAATCTCATTGCTCCAAGTGAAGTCAGGTAGAAGCCTTCCAGATACGTTGGACTGCAGCTTCCCTCACCCACAGCCAGTAAGATTGGGATGGTGGTTATAGCCCTTTAAAACATCTTTTCAGTGTAACTTGGTTAGCATAGAGCAGTGTCAACAGTGATGGCCTCAGTTCCCTTTGATCTGGCACTCATACTGGTCATCCCTCACAGCATCTGGCAAGAAAGCTCTGGTGGAGTCGATCAACCTGCTTTTAAATCCGGCTCCGGAGATGCTTGGCATCATACTTTCTTATATCATCATTTCTGCATCTATTCTATTTTTTTTTAAAAAAAATCAAGCTAGCCACAATTCATCTTTGCTTACATTCTTTCCTAGTGGGTTATGTTTTGAAAGTTTTCCTGGAGTGATATTTTCCTCTCCATGCTGACTTCCTTCCAATTGGCGTGCCAACATTTTCTTAGATGCCAGCCCAGCCTTCTCCTTTTGAGAGAGGAGGGAAGGGGTGGCGTAACCTTTCAACCAGATTGCAATTCAGCTGGTCTGAAATAGTGAATTGCTTCTGGGGGTTGGGGGGCTCCCTGCCCTAGAAAGAAACAGCCTGGTGTTTATTTTTACCTTGTGAGAAATGCCTTTCTCTCTCTGCTCCCTGTCTCTAATTGAGCTCAGATGCTGGATGTCAACAGAAATTCTTACCGTGACTCTGCCAAGTAATAAAAGGGTCCATCCATCTGTGTGGGAGTTGATGAACTGCTTTTAAATCAGGATCAGGCAAGAACTTAGCATCTAATCCCCCCCATCCCTTTCTGCATGCCCAAGACCCCCTGGGGGCTGGAGCCCCCAAAGCCCCCCTCCTCTCTCTGACTTTGGAGGGGAGCTCAGCCCGCATGCTGGTGGCTTTTCCAGAAATTGGTTAAGAGGGACGGTGAACGCCAAGCGATTTGGGCAGAAGCGGTGCCCACAAGGAGGGTGACTAATTGCTGTGTGGTTCCGTATTATTAATTAAAGTGTCTTTTATCTTTATTATCTGACTGAGGGATGCAATCTGCTCTGAAGTGTTTTTGATCAGAATGATGCCTGAGCCCCAGTAAGTAAACAAAGGGATCATTTGCTCATTTTTTTAAAAAAATGATTTATATGTCGCCCTTCTCCAGAGACTCAGGGCGGCTTACAATGCGTTAAGCAATTTGAAGCATTTCCTTTTGAGAGAAGGATAACATTCACTTTCCTAAATGGTTGGCATTTTTTTTTCTTTTGGAGTATCTTGGCAGGGCAGGGAAGTCAAGGAAAAGTACTGGCTGGCAGAAACAGCCTTAAGGGAAAAAGGTGATTTAGTTAGTTATTTTCCGATGGAAAAGACCATCTCCAAACTTGGTCTGTATTCCTTTAAATCAGTCTTGATTCTTGGCAACTATGTGGAAAAGTTCCTTGGCAGCATCCTTTGCCATTGCCTTGCCCTGTGGGCTGAGGGGTGAGTGACTGGCCTTTGGCCTAAGGCAGGAGGAGTATTTTACCTTCCCTATTCTCACCCCTCTGCCTTGACTCTCACCTCAGACTGTAGCTTAACAGAATAGCAGAGTTGGAAGGAAGCTTGGAAGTCTTCTAGTCCAGCGGTCCTCAACCTTTCTGGTACGAGGGATCGGTTTCGTGGAACACAATTTTTCTACGGGGAGTGGGGAGTTGGTTTCACATGCAACCTAGATCCCTCACGTGTGCAGATGAAGCTTTGCTAGTTCGCCCGCAACTTGTGCAGTCTGGTTCCTAACAGGCCAGGGTCCAGTATCAGTTCGTGGCTTGGGGGTTGAAGACCCCTCTTCTAGTCCAGCCCTCTGCTCAAGCCGAAGACCCTATACCAGTGATGGCGAATCTTTTCAGGACCGAGTGCCCAAACTGGAACACACGTGTATGTGTGCACACCAGAAACCCAAAGACCAGCTGGCTGGCACACACAAGCCTGTTTTTTGGCCATTTATGGCCATTTTCGACTGTTTTTCGGGCCATTTTCAGACCATTTTTCATGCGTGCCCACAGAGAGGGCACTGCATGCCATCTCTGGCACACGTGTCATAGGTTCGCTGTCATGGCCCTATACCAGTGATGGCTAACCTTTTTGCTGTTGCGTGCCAAAAGCAGGGGCAGAGTGGGGGGATCGTGCGTGTGTGTGCCCACACCCATAATTCAATGCTCACCTGTGCCCCGCCCTCCTGCGCATGTGCACGTGCTCCCCCCGTACTCCCCCGCTTTTGGCACATGATAGGACAGTGGGCCTGTTTTTCACTCTCTCCAGGCTCCAGAGGCTTTCTAGGAGCCTGGGGAGGGCAAAAACGGCCTTCCTCAACCCCCCTGGAGCCCTCCGGAGGCTGGAAAATGCCCGTTTCCCAACTTCCGGTGGGCCCGGAAGGCCTGAAGATCAGCTGACCGGCAGGCACATGTGTGCTAGAGCTGAGCTAGGGCAACGCTCGTATGCCCTCAGATATGGCTCTGCATGCCACCTGTGGCACCTGTGCCATAGGTTCGCCATCACAGCCCTATACCATTTCAGAGACATGGCTGTCCAATTTCTTCTCAAAAGTTTCTCCTTAGTTCTAGGTTGCTCTTCTCCTTGATTGGTTTCCATCTGTTGCATCTTGTCTTGCCTTCTGGTGCCTTGGAAAACAGTTGACCCCCCTCTTCTCTATGGCAGCTCCTCAAATACTGAAAGGCTTCTATCATGTCACCCCTAGTCCTTCTTTTCATTGAACTTAAGATGGCCTTAAACTGAACCAGCTTCTGAAAAACCTGGGATTGTCTGCTAATGAAGATGTGTACTATGTGCACAAGCCCCACAGAGCATTTCCAGGGTTCTGAATAGCCACATTTATGCTCAAGTCCCTGGTCTAGTTAGATAGGAGGTAGTGCAGGGGATTCTCCATGAAGGCTTGCAAAATCAGGGACTCATTTAATACATTAGCTCCTTCCCGCAGCTAAAATATTAAATGTGTACGTGCAGTGTGCTGTGTTAACACTGGGCTTTCCTGTTCTGAAATGTTTTTACATTGAAGAAGGTAGCTATGGGTGGGAAAGAGAGAGAGGCTTGAGGAGAGGTGGAGAGGTTCAGAGTGTGGCACTGCTTTTTCTGGGTTGTGTGTGTGTGTTTGTTTTTGTGTGAGTAGATGAGAATCTAGGGCTCGGGTTGTGTATAACCTGTTTAATAAAGTCAATGGCCAACCCATCTGCCCTTTCAACCCCAGCAGCACTAGATTATACTAGTCATCACTAGCCATCACTGGACTTGCTCTTTTGAGGAATACTACAGATTACAGATTAACACAGTTGGAAGGGACCTTGTAGATCATCTAGTCCAAACCCCCACCCAAGCAGGAGATCCTACTCCATTTCTGACAAATGGCAGTCAAGTCTCTTCTTGAAAGCTTCCAGTGATGAAGCTCCCAGAACTTCCAAAGGCAACTTCTGTTCCATGGGTTGATTACACTCACTATCAGAAAATATCTCCTTATTTCCAGGTTGAATCTCTCCTTGTTCAGTTTCCATCCATTGTTCCTTGTCTGGCCTTCAGGGGCTTTGGAAAATAGCTTGACCCCTTCCTCTCGGGGCCGCCCCTCAAATATGCTATCATGTCTCCTCTGATCCTTCTCTTCACTAGACAAGCCATGCCCAGTTCCTGCAACCGTTCATCGTATGTTTTAGCCTCCAATCCCTTCATCATCCTGGTTGCTCTTCTCTGCACTCTTTCCAGAGTCTCGACATCTTTTTTATAGTGTGGTCATCAAAACTGGATTCAGTATTCTAGGTATATAAATAACAGACTAACAGAACAGAATAGCAGAATAATATGTTAGTACGTTAAGAAGATATTTGCATATCTTAATGTGTTAAGAAAGTGAAGTCTTCCTCTGTTTCTTCCAGACTTGTTTGACATCCTAGAGACGTGTCCATACATTCGGTGCCCAAAGGGCACAAGATGGTAGTTATGACAGGATGATCAAAGCTGTGCCCAGGCTTATGGGTCCTGCGCCAGGCACACCGCTACACTTCCCAGGCCCAGCGAGTGCAGTGGGTTTAACCTTCCCAAAGGGAGGCTCCCTGGACCAATGTCCCCCCTTTCTCATCTCTTCAATAACAGAAATCAAAAGTGTGCTATTTATAGGCCACCGCAGGAATGAGAATTCCCCCGTGTTTCTCCCCGTGCAAAATGACCCGTGCTGCAG
This sequence comes from Coluber constrictor foxii, assembly GCA_038048745.1. NCBI lineage: Eukaryota > Metazoa > Chordata > Lepidosauria > Squamata > Colubridae > Coluber > Coluber constrictor. The sequence goes on along the minus strand of CM075973.1, from coordinate 17,376,519 downwards.
CTTCTGATTGCTGTTGTGGAAGCAGGTGCAATAGGAAGGACAGGATTCAGGGACAAGGGGAGTGGGTGGGTGGGGGGCTTTGGAGAAGTGGCGTGCTGCTTTGAGACGGACAGCAAATGAGAGAGAGAGTGAGAATGAAAGAATGAGCGAGAACGAGTGAAGGATGTGTGGATCTGTCTCTCCCAAGCGGGAGAGAAAGCGGTAGGAAGGTCAAGTGAGAGACAGAGAGAAAACGATTTAATCTGTGATCCGTTTTGGGGGAGGGGGTGTCTTTCTGATAAAGCGAGAGAAGCAGGAAGCCCCTCCACCCTGCAGATCCATTGGTGACAGATGGCCAAACCCAGGTCAAGCCGTCTGTCAGAACTCAACCTCCTTCCCCTTCCCCAATCTCAGTCCCACCTCAACCAGGGAAAGCCATTGATGGGCTCTTTCTCTGCCACCAATCATCATCATCATCATTTTTTAATGACCCCCATAATCCCTTGCGGGGTGGAGTCTGGGCAACTGAATGGAGTTCAGTGTTTACTGGCTGGATGCCCTTCCTGTTCGCCAATGCGGAGTTATATTCAGCAGATATGTTCTCATCGTGCTCAGAGAAAGAAATATCTGCCTCTACTTAGGATTGAACTCACAGCCTCCTGATTGTGAGGCGAGAACTCTACCTCTAGGCCACCTCACCACGCCCGCAAATCCACCAATGGCCTTCCTTAACTTGTCCAGCATTAAACCTGACGGGACCCTCTTACTGAGGCCAGAGGGGGCTCGGCCTTCGGGCAGAGCAGATGTGGCTGGGGTGCCTGTGTGCCCCTTCATGGGGCAGGGGAAGAAGTCTTTCCTTGATCAGCTTGAGAAGGACCTGGATCAGACGTGGGTTTCTGACCAGTTCTGGAGAACCGGTAGCAGAAATTTTGAGTAGTTCGGAGAACCGGTAAATGCCACCTCTGACTGGCCCCGCCCCCATCTGTTCTCTGCCTCCCGAGTCCCAGCTGATCGGGAGGAAATGGGGATTTTGTAGTAACCTTCTGCTGGAATGGGGTGGGAATGGATATTTTACAGTATCCTTCCCCTGCCACGCCTACCAAGCCATGCCATGCCATGCCATGCCCGCCAAGCCACACCCACAGAACCGGTAGTAAAAGTTTTTGAAACCCACCACTGACCTGGATGGGGATTTGCTCTTTCTTTTTACCAACTGGGTAAAGTAGCTTCATTCAAAATGGCCCTGGTACCATTTGGGGTCAAAGCTGACCCTTGGCAGAGAGTGGATTCTCACAACATGCTAGCTGCCATGGAATGTAGTCTGGATTTGCAGGAGGGAGGGGCCACTTTCCAGAGGGCATAGTCAGGAGGAAGCGGGTTAAAACAGGATTCCCAGAGTATAGCTATAGTGATGCAGACAGTTCCTTTAATCTGGCAAGAGTCTGTCTGTAAGTGAGGAGGAAGACATAAACTGCTCAGAAGGAACTCCACTTGTCTTTTTCAGTTCTTAGGGCCTGACACTAGCTGACAGCATGTTAAGCATTAACTGGGGCGATTTATACCTTCTGAAACAGCTGGCCCTTGTGCCCCTCCCCTCCTCTGGTGTTGAGCCCCAGGGAAATCAGAAAATCCGGGCAGTTCAAATTAGTATAAAGATTTATTGCAAGCTTAAGATCTCTCTACAGGGATTTGAATTACTAGCAAATTGGCGATAGATAAGAGTCAACGGAATTCAAGGTGGGCTGGTCTTAAATTTCTTGTAGGTGCAAAGGGACACAAGATGGATGATGCATTTGACCCCTCCCTCAGGCTTAGTCTGGTCATCCCCTACATCTGGATTTGAAATGCGTTTGTCTCTAGTCTAGATGCTGCGAGAGCGGAGAAATCTTACGAGATCCAAGAACCTGTGGGGCAGAAGGGGAAATCAGACTGCTGGGGCAGCTTCTGCCATAGGGTTAATATCTGGCCGGCTGATGGGGGCCCAGGTCAGTCAGATGCTTCATCCTGGCAGACCCAAAGTAGGCAGAGCCCCCATGTCCCTGGGACAACTTGATTTCCCCAGCAAGGACCCCTGTTAAGGGGGCCAGGGGGGAAGTGGAGAGGAATATTAGAAGTAAGTCAGTCTGTCTGTCTGTCTGTCTGTCTGTCTGTCTGTCTGTCTGTCTGTCTGTCTCTCTCTCTCTCTCTCTCTCTCTGCCTCCCCCCTCTCTCTTTCTCTCTCTCTCTCACTTTCTCTCTTTCACCCCCTCCCTCTCTCTTTCTTTCCATCCCTCTTCCCTCCCTCCCTCCCTCTCTTTCTTTCCCTCCCCTTCTCTCTCTCTCTCTTTCCCTCTCTCTTTCTCTTTCCCTCTCTCTTTCTCTCTCTTACTTTCTCTCTTTCTTTCCCTCCCCCTTCTCCCTCTCTCTCTTTTCCTCCCCCTTCTCTCCCTCTCTCTCTCCTTCTCCCTCTCTCTTTCATACTTCCCATGCACAATCAGTCTTTGGAAAGACAAATGCCAATTGACCAATTTATAGAGAATTACTGAGAATGGAAAGGGGAGTATTCTTTTTAAGGGCACCCATGCATGCAATATATAAAAAAATATACCCTCTGGGGGCCATCTTAACTTTTTTGACTGCACCTTGCAGCCCTCCCCGCGCCACCCCCCCCCCCCCCCGGGGCTAAGTTGCTGCCTGTCCATAGGGTGGGTTACCCTGATTGGCAGAGAATTGAGCCCCCCCCCCGCAACTTTCCCTCCAGCTCTGCTTTGCCTTCACCCCAAGCACAAGGAAGGATGGCAGTGGAAGCAGCTGGCAGCTGGCGGTGCGCACAGATGGGATTAAGCCAGGCAGGAGATTGCAACTGGGATTGGAGATTTATTTATTTACAGATAGATTTAGCCCCCATCTCAAATAATGATTCTAGGCGGCCACAACAATCCATAAAGACCAAGACAAGAACACAAGTACCCACCCATCCACCCACCCCCAGTGCCAGGCCAAACAGCTTCCAGCTCTCTCACACACCCCATCCTGCTTGGGAAAAAAGCCTTAGCAATCTTTAAAGGAGGGGACCTGGATCTGGGAATGATTGGGAGGTACTACTTGCCCCCCCCCCGCAGGAAGATAACTCTAGCACTGTGATGGTGAACCTATGGCACGTGTCCCACAGGTGGCATGTGGAGCCATATCGGTGGGCACATGAGCTCAGCTCTGGCGTGCATGCGCGCACCGGCCAGCTGATTTTCAGGCCTTCCGGGCCCCCTGGAAGTAGGGAAATGGGCCGTTTCTGGCCTCTGGGGGCCTCCAGGGAGGTAGGGAAGGCCTTTTTTGTCCTCCCCAGGCTCCTAGAAAGGCTCTGGAGCCTGGGGAGAGCAAAAAGCAGGCATACCGGACCCACTGTGTCATCGTGGGCACGCACATGCCAAAAGTGGAGTAGCGCAGGGGGTTGCGCGCACATGCATGGGGAGTAGAGCGCATAGAATTATGGCTGTGTGCACACACATGCTCAACCCCCCTGCGCTCCCCCCGCTTTTGGCACACAATGGCAAAAAGGTTAGCCATCCCTGCTCTGGCACCTACTGCATAAATCTTGGGCTTAAAAAAAAAGCAGGTTTCAGTAAATTGAAGAGCAGCGATAGGTGAGTTCCCTTCTGGCAGCGGAAGCTAACAAGAAAAGGAACTCAAGATGGTTGGGAATTCCTAAACAAGGAGATAGAGGGAGTCCTCTACTTACAACCGTAACTGTTTAGTGACCGTTCCAAGTTACAATGGCCCTGAAAAAAGTGACTTATAACTGTTTTTCACACTTACAACCATCGTCGCAACCCCGTGCCCATGTGTTCAAAATTTGGCAACTGATTCATATTTATGACCGTCGCAGTGTCCCGGGGTCATGTGATCCCCTTTTGCGACCTTCTGATAAGCAAAGTCAAGGGGGAAGTCGGATTCACTTAACAACCATGTTAATAACTGAAGAACTACAGTGATTCACTTAACAACGGTGGCAAGGAAGGTCATAAACTGGAGCAAAACTCACTTAACAAACACTTCAATTAGCAACAGAAATTCTGGGCTCCATTCAAATCATAAGTCAAGGACTACCTGTGTTAAAAAGTCCAGTTTCAATCATTCCAATGATTGAAATGAGGTCGGTCGAAAGAAACTTGTGGGGCTATCAAAAAAACAAACAAACATTCAACTTCAAGAAGATCTGAAAACTAACAAGGCAAAAGAAGCACACAGAGGTGCCTTCTGGAAGTTTCTACCCCCATCATCATGTCCACATATCTATGTATGTATGTGCAGGGAAGCATAAAACATGTATGTGTGACTGGGAAAAACAGGGGGCTTACTAAGGATAGTCACCAACATCCAGAGTCTCTGCCCAACTGCAGCAGCTCTAATTGAATTCACGGGGGGAATTTTCAGGGAGTGGGGCTCGTATCTTCTGGTTGGATCCCACCCATTTCAAACCTACATTTTTTTACTGGCTCCCCCACCCAACCGGATAACAGAATAATGAGCCGTGGTGGCGCAGTGGTTAGAGTGCAGTACTGCAGGCTACTTCTGCTGCCTGCCGGCTGCCTGCAGTTTGGCAGTTTGATTCTTACCAGCCCAAGGTTAACTCGGGCTTCCGCACATCTGAGGTGGGTAAAATGAGGACCCAGATTGTTTTGGGCAAGAGGCTGACTCTGTAAACTGCTTAGAGAGGGCTGTCAAGCACTGTAAAGCGGTATATAAGTCTAAGTGCTATTGCTATAATAGGGTTGGAAGATACCTCAGAGGTCTTCTAGTCTCCTGCTCGAGCAGGAGATCCTATATCATTTCAGACAAATAGTTATCCAATCTCATTTTGCAGCTATCTTGCAAACTACAATATCCCCCACATGGGCTGACACACAAACTCTCTTTGCTTCCTGTTAGATATTGAAAACAACCCAAGGCTCAAGATTGCTGCCCCATCTCTGTGCCAGCAAGTAGCTCCTCTTATCTCCCTTTGCTAGCCTTGAGGGACACATCCATCCGGTGGCCAGATCAGCATGCAGGCAGTGTTGCTGGAAGTTGGACACTGTTGGTGTCCGGGAAAAGAAAGGATATAGAAGTAGAATAATAGAGTTGGAAGGGACCTCAGAGGTCTTCTAGTCCAACCCCCTGCTGTATCATCTCAGACAAATGGTTGTCCAGTCTCTTTCTGAAAGCCTCCAGTGATGGAGCACCTATAACTTGGAGGCAAGCTGTTCCACTGATTAATTTCTCCTTCTTAATTCCAGCTTGGATGTTTCTTTAACGAGATTCTTCACATTTTTTTCTTGTTCTCCTCTCAGATGCTTTGGAGCAGGGGTCTCCAACAGGGTAGAAGGCTCCACCCACCTGCCCAGATGCTTCTGTGCATGTGTACAAGCAAAACGGTACCGATGGGTTTTGAAACCTGCCCCTGGTCTCCAACCTTGGCTACTTTAAGACCGGAGGACTTCAATTCCCAGAATTCCTCAGCCAGCTGGGAGTTGAAGTCTTTCGGGCTTAAAGTTGCCAAGGTTGGAGACCCCTGCTTTGGAGAATAGGTTGACCCCCCTCTTCTCTGTGACAACCCTTCAAATATTGGGAGGCTGCTATCATATCACCCCTAATCCTTCTCTTTGTTAGACTAGACATACTTAAATCTGGTTTGATGCAGTTTTCCGACAGTTATCAGCAGTACTGAAAGACAGCTAAGCTACTTTCCCCTAATTTCTTTCCAACAGCCTGTTAAGTTGGAAGGAATAAAAAGGGCTTCTTTAGATATGCTTAAACTAAAAGGGGAAAAAATCCTAAGGAATCAATATGGCAGCTGTTCAGTGGAGATGGCAAAACGCCAACAGGTAACTCATCTCCTATTTTGATTCAGTTAGTTGCTTCACTAATAAAAGCCCAAAAACCAAGAAATTATGAAGGGCAGAATGTAGAGGCAGAACTGAAACTTGAGACTGTAAAAACATAATCATTAAAGATATATTTAGTTTGGATGTCCAGGACCAGATAAATTGCATCCTAAAGTACTTTGCTGATAGTCTGCCATGAATTTTAATGAATTATCTTTAATGGTTCTGGAGAATTGTGAAGTATCTAATGAGTAGAGAATAAATTATCTTTATCTCCAAAACGGGAGGCGGAGAGAGAAGATTCGAGGAGTTATAGTCCAGGGAATCTGACATATGTACCAGGAAAATTCTAGAACAGCTCATGAAGAGATCGGTATATAATCACCTTGAAAACAATGTGAAAATTACTATATCAGCATAGATTTGATGAGAATAGATTAACTTTGCTTCATTTTTTGCTTGGCTAACTTATCTAATAGATCATGGGAATGCTGCTAGACATAATATGCCTTCATCAAAACATTTGAGGGAGCACATGCTGATTAGCAAGTGAGTTAAATGTGGGCTGGTGGCATGACAACAGCTGGCTCAAAAATCAGAGAATGCTCATCATTATTATCACATAAAATTGGAGAGAAATATTGAAGAGAGGTTGAAGGAGTCGGAACATAGAATAATAGAGTTGGGAGGGACCTCAGAGGTCTTCTAGTCCAATCCCCTGCTCAGGCAGGAGACCCTATACCATTTCAGATAAATGGTTGTCCAGTCTCTTTCTGAAAGCCTCCAGTGTCGAAGCTTGAATCAGCCTCGTTCCCCCACTGGGGAAACGGTAATTAATTAGAGGTGAATGGATCTTGTTTTCCATGGTGTATACTCTCAAAGAAAGAAAACCCGAATGTATTCTTCTAAGAAACATTTTATTTTAAAAGTAAAAAACTTAGCTAACTACATCTTACTGGTAGTTTATCATACAGACGGACAAAGGAAATCAGGAAGTTAGAAAGAAAGAATGCGCATTCAGTAGCTCAGAAATCACAAGACAGTGTTATCTCTGTTGATAAAGTTCTCTGGCAAGCTACCGTAATGTTCAGAATGGAAACTCAGCTGGCAAATACAAATAACGCAGTGACATCCAGTGATGGAGCTCCCACAACATCTGAAGGCAAGTTATTCCTTTGGTTGATTGCCCTCACCATTAGGAATTTTCTCCTTAATTCTAGGTTGCTTCTCTCCTTGGTTAGTTTCCATCCATTGTTTCTTGTCTTGCCTTTTGGTGCTTTGGAGAATAGCTTGACTCCCTCTTCTTTGTGGCAGCCCCTCAAATATTGGAACACTACTGTCATGTCTCCCCTTGTCCTTCTTTTCATTAGAGGAGAAGACTGAGGAGGAATCTGAAATCCTGAAAGGAGGTCACCTACAAAGTCAAAAACTGGGTTTTTTTTTTCATTCCATAGTGCCAGAAATGGAACGAATATCAATTACAAAAAAGCAGACTCTATTTGAATTTTTGGAAAAAAAAAATCCTAATAATAGGAGAATGTGACATAGGAGCCAGTGGTGGGTATCGCTTTTTTCTTGGAGGTGTTGAAGCAGAAACTACATAGCATCCAGTCCAGGGTATTTTAATTTGGATTCCTGCGCTGAGCAGGGGTTGGATTGGATGGTCCCTTCCCAATTCTGGGATTCTGCTGCAGGGTTGGAGGTTCATTCAGCACCCTTCCAAAACAGGACCTTCGTCCATTTAAGTGAGCAAAAAGGATGGATGTCTCCGTTCTCTTAGCACAGCAGGACAGGAGAAGGAAGTGCAGCCAAAACAAAAATGGTACAGTGGGGCAGCTCTTCCACTGGCTCAGCTCAAGAGTAAAATCCTGCCGATCGATGGATACAGTACTTAAAGCTACCCGAGCACAACTCGCTATTCTGGAACAGAAATCACACTTCTTCCCATTTTAAGAGGATGGCATTTGAATCTAAGAATTGGGATTGTCTTAAAAGAAGAAAGGATAATTCAAACCTGGTTTCAGTATGGACAGTTACAGGCTAGATGGAAAAAAGATCAGAAAATTGGTAGCACACAAAATGATGAAAATTTGGTAAAACAAATTGGAGATCAGAGTCAGATGCATATAAAAAGGTTGTTTAAATACATTGATAGAAATAGATTCAGAAACGGAGTTCGTTAAAGATTGTATGGTAAAATGGGCACAAAATATTGAAGAACCTATAATGATGGAAACATGGGAAAAAATATGGGTAAGAAATGTAAAATTTACACAAGCTCAAAATCTGAGAGGAAGTTTTTACAAAATGTTTTATAGATGGCATCTAGATTTTAAAAAGTTAGCCCACATGTATCCGAACTTGCAATCTAAGTGTTGGAGATGTGATTGTGATGATGTTACGTATTTTCATGTAAGGTGGACTTGTAAAAAAGTCAAAGCATTTTGGATAAAAATATGGTGGATTATTCAAAATATTCTTAAAAAGAGGATAAAGTTTACTCCACAGTTGTTTTTTGTTGGGTATAATCACAGATTGTACAGTTATAGAGACTAATTTGATCTTAAATTTAATAACTGCAGCAAGACTTTTGGGGGCGCAGTACTGGAAGAAGGAAGATTTGCCTACTATTCAAGAATGGACACTAAAAGTAGCAAACTTAGCAGAGATGGCCAAAATTTCAGCATACTTGACGGATCATTGAAATGAGAAATACATGTTGGAATGGAGAAGATGGATTGACTATATTCAAAGCAAATATTGGACTAAAAAGTTTCAAATAGTTTACAAATAAATAAAAAGATGTTACAAAAGTATCTAAACTTAGTTTAGTAAAAGGGGAGTTAAAGTACATATAAGGACTTAGTTTAAGTTAAAGGGGAGATAGGAGGCTATAGTTACTTAGCATATGTTAGATTATGATTGTTAAATGCTATACCCTGTATTTTGCTCTGGGAAGTAGGGGGGGGGGGAAGTTGGGGGAGAGGAGGGAGCGGGATGGGGAAACATTTGTAAAACTTATTAAAACTTTTCAATTAAAAAAAAAAGAATTGGGAGTTGTCTGAAGAATGTCCCAAGAACATCCTTTGCAGGGAAGATGGAGACCCAACCTAGAAATGTCAGAGAGACATTTCCTGACAGAACAATTAATCAGTGGAATGAATGACTTGTCTCCAGTAGTTGTGGGTATTCCACAACTGTTTGAAGAAGAAAATGGACAACATTTGTCTGCAATGGCAGGGGTTGGCAGGGGTCACCAACCTTTTGGACCTCAGGGACCACTACATTCATAATTTTAAATCCCGTGGACCACTAATATGAATTTTTAAAAAAAGATAAATAGTGCAATATAAAAAATGCAAATAATTTTTCTGCGGACCACCAACTGCTGGTCTAGGCTTTCCTGCTTGAGCAGGGGGTTGGACTAGAAGACCTCCAAGGCCCCTTCCAGCTCTATTATTCTAATATTGTAGACTAGTATTCTAGATTTAACCCAGATAAGACCGAATGGTTGTGGGTATTGTCTCTTAAAGACTATGTCGATTGTCCATCTCACCTACTCTGCCCCTCCCCTCCCAGGAGTCCCCATGTGGCCCGTTTTGGATGCAGGTAAGTGCAGGGCGTGCACGGAGGCTTGGGGAGGGTGAAAAACGGGCCTACCGGATCTTCAGGAAAGCCGGGAGACCGTTTCCAGCCTCCAGAGGGCCTCCAGAGCCTCGGGATGCCGTTTTCTCATTCCTGGAGGCTTGAGAAAAGCCTCCGGAGCCTGCATTGGTGCAGGAGGCTGACAAAGCCACGCCTACCCAGCAACTGGGCAGACAACCCCTTGCTAAAATTTTTGAAGCCCACCACAATGTGTGTGTATGTGTGTGTGTGTGTGTGTGTGTGTGTGTGTGTGTATGTGTGTGTATATATATATATATATATTTATATGTTTTTGTAAGTCATCCTGGATCTCCACTAATGGAGGAGATATCACAAATCTCCAATTTTTTTTTTGCCTTTCAGCCCAATCTCATGGGCCATCCAGACAGTGTAATATAGCCGACAAGCTATTTTCTATATTTTTAATATTTTTGCTGATAATTATAAATAAATAAGGGAGGCTGTTATAGATCTATTTCGAGCTTATTGGCTCTCGTCAGACAGTCAGGTTCAAATCCCAGTAAAGGGTATGACTGTCTGACGAGAGCCAATAAGCTCGAAATAGATCTATAACAGCCTCCCTTATTTATTTATAATTATCAGCAAAAATATTAAATATATATATATATATATATATATATATATATATATATATATATATACAAACACCCGCGAAAACCTCAGAAAGCATATATATATATATATGTTTTCTGAGGTTTTTGCGGGTGTTTGTATTTAGGTCTTTGGTTATTCGGGTGTTCTCCCACGTAGAATTGGATGTGTCTTGGTAACGTTTCGACGAAGTCTCATTCGTCATCTTCAGGCTGGTATTCTCGGCTTCATTGCTCCTGGAAGCACGAAGCCGAGAACACCAGCCTGAAAATGATGAATGAGACTTCGTCGAAACGTCGCCAAGATACTTCCAATTTTACGCGGGAGAACACCCGAATAACCAAAGACCTACATATATATATATACATATACATACATAAAAATCTTGGTTTACGTAGGAAGAACCTGGGTAAAGAGAAATACACATAAAGCCTATGAAAAGGAAGGAAAACAAATATACGTTTTCGTGGGTATTTGTATGTAGGTCTTTGGTTATTCAGGTTTTCTCCCACAAAGAAATTTCAACAAAGTCTCATTCGTCATCTTCAGGCTGGTGTCTTCGGCCTTGTGCTTCTAGGAACGAAGTGTGATTGTGGTTGTTTCTTCTTTTTAACTGCCAGTGGGGGTATGAACTGATTGGGTGGGAGCATGGCTGTGTTCTGATTGGGTGGAAGTGTGTTCTGATTGGGAGGGGGCTTGGCTGTGCTCTGATTGGATGGGGAGTTGGCTGTACCCTGATTGGGTGGGGGTGTGTTCTGTTAGGGTGGGGGCTTGGCTGTGCTCAGGTTGGCCTGAGTTGCAAGGGGATTTGAACTCGTGGCCTGCATTGCTTTTGTTTGGCTCTGCATTTGTGGTCATGCTACATCTTCATGGTGTGTGTCAATTTGCTTCATGTATGGATTGGAGGGTTTAAAGTGGTTAATAATGCAGCTGTGGTCTGGCTTCTGGTTTATGGTCGTGCCTCATCATCGGTGTGGGTTTGGGCTTGCTTTTTGTGTGGATGTGTGAAGGTGACGTCCTGTTTGGTTTTCATGAGTGTTGGTCTGGTGTTATCCTTCTTGTTTGGGATTCATTTGTCAATAAGGGTGGGTTTCCAAATGGCTGGTAGGCGGGAGGTATCATCTCTTTTATTCAAGCTGTCGGGACGTTTTTCTATTTCATTGGCTTCTCTGATTATTCTGTTGTTAAAGTGTTCAGTTTGGGTGATAATTCTGGTCTTTTTAAAGTCAATTTCATGTCCTGTGGCTTTAAGGTGTTGTATTGGGGAAGAAGTTGGTTCCTCTTTTCTGAAAACAAATACTGTACCTTTACAGGGAAGATACATGCAATAAAGGTGTGGCTAACTGATGAGGGCTTATAAACCTGAAATAGGTCTATCTTAGTCTCCTTAGTCTCCCAATGGGCAGCAGAGGGTTTGCTGGCTGCCAGAAGAAGAAAAAAAAGCCTAAAAACTAATGGATTGTGATTTCACTGAACTAGGGCTGCATAAAAATCTTGGTGTACATAGGAAGAACCTGGCTAAAGAGAGATACATGTGTGTGTGTGTGTGTGTGTGTGTGTGTGTGTGTGTGTGTGTGTATACACCACCTTTGCACCGAAGAAAGGCAGTTTTGCACTGTCCTCCCCCCGGAGCCGTTCTTCTTCAGAGAAGCATGAGGAGATCATGCTAAAAATACAAAAGTCCTTTTCTCTTCTGCCAAGGACTTTCTTCCTTCCTTCCCTCAATTTTTTGATCAGTGCAGCAGCAGGTAAAATCATGCTGCCCTCTTTGCCGAAGGAAACGGATGCACTGTGTAGGCCAAGCATTTTCCCCAACCCCTCTTACATCTCAGAGTGTTCAAAGGGATCCTTAAGGGGATTATTGGATCCTGGTGTCTTTACAACCGACTTGTAAAGTAGGCTAGGCCGAGTGCTTGATCAGGGAGCTTCCAGGCTGGCAGATATTTTAATCATGTGCAGGGTAATAAATATTCAGCTGGACGTGGGAGATGTGGAATGGGTGGCAATGCAGAGTGAAAGGCAAACTTTGTTGCAGAAAAGAGCAACAAGAATGATATAACAGATTTAACAGAGTTGGAAGGGACCTTGAAGGTCATCTAGTCCAACCCCCACCCAGTCAGGAGACCCTACACCAGTGGTGAATTGCCCCTGGTTCAGACCGGTTCACAAGAACCAGTAGTAAAACTGGTGGGATGCCCCATCCACCGCCCCAGATGACATCATTGGCGAACTGCACATGTGCGATCCCGTTGAAAATTGGTAGTAAAGATAAGTAGAACCCACGCCTGCCCTACACAATTTCTGACAGATGGCAGTCCAGTCTCTTCTTGAAAGCCTCCAGTGATGAAGCTCCTGTAACTTCCAAAGGCAACTTCTGCTCTATTCGTTGATTGCTCTCACCGTCAGAAAATTTCTCCGTATTTCCAGGCTGAATCTCTCCTTGTTCAGTAGAGGGTTGGAGACTAAAACATATGAAGAACAGTTGCAGGATCTCAGGGGCTGCCACAAAGAAGAGGGAGTCAAGCTATTCTCCAAAGCACATGAGGGCAGGACAAGAAACAATGGTTGGAAACTAATCAAGGAGAGAAGCAACCTGGAACTAAGGAGAAATTTCCCAAGAGTGAGGACAATTAACCAGCGGAACAGCTTGCCTCCAGAAATTATGGGCTCTCAGTCACTGGAAGTTTTCAAGAAGAGATTGGACAGCCACTTGTCTGGAATTGTGTAAACTCTCCTGTTCAAGCAGAGAGTTGGACTAGAAGACCTCCAAGATCCCTTCCAACTCTATTATTCCATGTTCTATTTTCAGAAAGTGACAGAAGAGGGACGCCCTGCGCACGGTCAGTCACACCCTCATCACTTCCCGCCTGGACTACTGTAATGCTCTCTACATGGGGCTCCCTTTGAAGAGCACTCGGAGGCTCCAACTGGTCCAGAATGCGGCCACGCGGGTGATTATGGGGGCGACACGTCGCACCCATGTAACACCTCTCCTGCGTGAGTTGCAGTGGCTTCCGGTGGTCTTCCGGGTGCGATTCAAGGTGTTGGTTACCACCTTTAAAGTGCTTCATGGCTTAGGACCTGGATATTTACAAAACCACCTGCTGCCACCGATAGCCTCCCATCGGCCGGTACGCTCCCACAGAGAGGGCCTCCTCAGGGTGCTATCGGTCTAATTATGTCGACTGGGGGCCCCTGCCCTTTGGAACGAATTGCCCCTGGAAATACGTAGGATCTCCAATGTTCGCGCCTTTCGCCGGGCCCTGAAGACCCTATTATTTCAGCAAGCTGGTCTGATAGTCTGATGAATTTTAATTGGTTTTTTTAGTGGGGTTTTTAAAATGGGTTTTTTAGTCTTGGGGTTTTTAATATTTGGCCAAAACATTGAATCAGTTTTAAATTGTTTTAATATTTGTATCGATGTTTTTTATTATTGGCCGTACACCGCCCTGAGCCCCTCGGGAGAAGGGCGGTATAAAAGTTTGATAAATAAATAAATAAATAAATAAATAAATAAATAAATAAATAAATAATGCTGATGCATTATCTCCACATAATGCCTGGGCTGATCTCAGAGCAGGGTGCCACCCCTGTACCCCTGTGATGATCCGGGCCCTCATCATTCTTCTGGTTTTGCAGCATTTTATTTTATTTTTTTGCAACGGTGGTTCTGAAGCCAATTGAGGGAATTTTCTCATGAGGAAATCTATATGGGGGGAGGGGATACAGTCTCTGACAAGCATGTGGGTGGGTGGGGGAGTATTCAGCCTGCAGGGAGGCTGTGGGTGTACATGAAAGTTGTAAAGGAGCCAGAGCAGATCTATGTCTTTTAAGGTAATTAGCCCTCCCAGCAAATATGCTCAGATGCCCTCTGAGCATTGGAGGTTTGGCAAGGGGGCAGAATGGTGGCAAAGAAAGGGCAAGTCTTAAATTCCAGAGAAGGGGTCCCTGGGGTTTTAACAGCAAGCCTATTGAAGTATTGGAATATAAAATGTGGTGGCTTAATGCTCTCCGTTGTGTGCATTATCCAATGACCTAATAGCAAGATGTATCACACTAAACCCAGGTTAATCTAACATAATTGTTATGTCTGCATAGCCAGAGAAACCATCTTATGACTTGAGATGATTTTCACAACAAGCTAAGCTAAGCCCTTGGCTGGGTTTTCGTGGGCAGGTCTTAGTCAATTGCAGAGGTGCTGGGGAAGCAGCTTCTCTCTTTAAAGCAGAGGTCTTCAAACTTGGCAGCTTTAAGACTTGTGGACTTCAACTCCCAGAATTCTCCAGCTGGCTGCCCATGTATGCACAGCAGAGACCCGACCAGCTGCCTGATAGGAGGCGTGCGTGCATGCACAGCATAGCTGAACTGGGGTGACGACTCGCGTTCCCACAAAGAGGGTGCTGCGTGCCACCTCTGGCACTTATGCCATAGGTTCGCCATCACGATCCTATATCATTTCAGACAAATAGTTGTCCAGTCTCTTTTTGAAAGCCTCCAGTGATGGAGCACTCAAAACTCCTGAAGGCAAGCCGTTCCACGGATTGATTGTTCTCACCATTAGGAAATTTCTTTTTTGTTCCAGGTTGCTTGTCTCCTTGATTAGTTTCCATCCATTGCTTCTCATCTTGCCTTTTGGTCCTTTGGAAAATAGTTTGAACCCCCCTCCCCCATCTTTGTAGAAGCACCTCAAATGTTGGAACAGTGATTTCATGTCCCCCCAGCCCATCTTTTCATTAAACTAGAGTTGCCCTATTCCTGTAAGCATTCTTCATACGTTCTTCTCAGGCTTCTGAGCTTCTCTGCTTTGGGTTATGTCCCTTTGTGACAGCAGCAGCCAAAATGTTGAGACTCTAGAAAGAGCGCAGAGTAGAGCAACCAGGATGATGAGGGGACTGGAGGCTAAAACATACGATGAACGGTTGCAGGAACTGGGCATGGCTAGTCTAGTGAAGAGAAGGACCAGGGGAGACAGGATAGCAGTCTTCCAATATTTGAGGGGCTGCCATAGAGAGGAGGGGGGTCAAGCTGTTTTCCAAAACACCTGAAGGCCAGACAAGGAACAATGGATGGAAACTGTCCAAGGAGAGATTCAGCCTGGAAATAAGGGGAAAATTTCTGACAGTGGGAGCAATCAAGCAAAGGACCAGAAGTTGCCTTCAGAATCTGTGGGAGCTTCATCACTGGAGGCTTTCAAGAAGAGACCGGACTGCCATCTGTCAGAGATGGTGTAGGGTTTCCTGCTTGGGTGGGCGGTTGGATTAGATGACCTCCAAGGTGCCTTCCAACTCTGTTAATCTGTTAACCCCCTGCCCCTTCCCTAACCCCATGTCTGCTCTCATCTTCCCAGGATCTTCATCCCCAGGAAACACCGGCAGCGTTTTGATGAGGTGGTATCCCAGAGTCTCATCAGCAAGCTGTGCCGATCCAAGAGGGAACAGCCGGCCAACCGCCTGAGACGGAGCCGCAGTGAAGACCACCACGAGCGCTTGCTGGTCTCCACCCGGGCCAGCTCGGTGCCCCGGAGCCAGGAGGAGAATTGCCTGAGTTTGAGGAAATCCACCACCCTGATTGGCAGCAATGTGGGAACAGGGGCAGCTTGTAGGTAAGGGCCTGTGAAGACCCCCTCCGGAAGATAAGGTTCTGGAACAGAACCTGTCCGTTACCAAAAGGCCTAAAGATCTTGTGCACAACTTGTTTTTAGACCATTTTGGAAAGGAGAGGAGAAGAAAGTTTATTGATATATTTATGCATAGTCCAGTGTTGGTGAACGTTTTCGGCACCGAGTGCTGAAACGGGGGCATGCATACATATGCGTGTGCTGGAAACTGGAAGAGCACGGCAAGGGCTCACGCATGCGCACTGGCCACCTGCTCTTGTTTCCAGGGCTCGCACATATGCACTCGCCACCTGGTCTTCTGGTTTTTGACATGCATGTATTTGCGAAGACCAGCTGGCCGGGGCGCAGCCATGCGCTGGAAACCGGAAGATCATTTTCCTGGTAGATGCATGTTAGCTGTGCATCAGAAACCGGAAGAGCAACAGGCGATGGCTCGCATGCCTGGAGAGATGGCTCTGTGTGCCACTTCCGGCACCCGTGCCATAGGTTCGCCATCATGGGCATAGTCTATGGAGACCTTATATGTCCTTGGGATCTTGTGGGGAGAGGCAGACTAGGAAACCTTAACCTGAAGACTTGAACGAGAAATAAAAATATGAAGGACAAAATCCTACTGCATAGGAAAAGGATTGTTAGCGTGTTTTTTTTAAATAACTGGTAGAGAAGTGATCAGTGTAACATGCCAGTCAAAGACAGAATTGCAAAGATTCTCAGTTTGGAAGGACTTTTATATGTAAAATAGTGTTTCAAGGTTGACTCAGTCTTCCATCCTTCTGAGGTGGATAAAATGACCCAGATTGTTGGGGGCCATATGCTGATTCTGTAAACCGCTTAGAGAGAGCTATAAAGCACTGTGAAGCGGTATAGAAGTCTAAGGGCTATTCTATGGTCCTTCCTTCCTTCCTTCCTTCCTTCCTTCCTTCCTTCCTTCCTTCCTTCCTTCCTTCCTTCCTTCCTTCCTTCCTTCCATTGTGCGCAATAGTTAGAATGCAGTATTGCAGGCTAACTCTGCCAATTGCCAGCAGTTCGATCCTGACCGGCTCAATGTTGACTCAGCCTTCCATCTTTCTGAGGTGGGTAAAATGAGGACCCAGATTGTTGAGGGCAATAGTCTGAGTCTGTAAACAGTTTAGAGGGCTGTAAAGCATCATGAAACGGTATATAAGTCTAAGTGCTATTGCTGTTCTCAGCCTTGGCTGGCGAATTCTGGGAGTTAAAGTCCATCCATCTTAAAGTGGCCATGATTGAGAAACACTTATGTCAAGAGAGGCAGGGAAGGGGTTTGGAGATCTTTGCAGACAGCTGAACGGGGAGAGAAAGTCCTTTTTGCATTCCCTGTCTGATGTAAGGACTACAATGTGCTCTCCTTCTGCAGGACCGTCCGTGTCTACAAGGGCAGCAGAAGTTTCGGGTTCACGTTACGTGGCCATGCCCCTGTGTGGATCGAGTCCATCTTGCCTGGTAAGAGAAACCCTCATTTGTTGCCAAAGACTTCCATTTCTCAGGCAAACTTGGCAAGGTTGCCCAAACTTCACTTGGAGCCCAGATATTTTAGAAATGCCTTTGGGTTCTTCACCGATTGCGAATTCTTTGCCTACTTCTTCACCTACTTGACCAAGTGTCTTCTTCAAAAGCACGCAACTATGTTGTGCTTGTCCTTCGAATGAAATCCAGGGGTCACTCCAGCAAATGAAAGAACAGATAATTTGCATGGTGATGGCCACTGTTTTGACTTTTCTGGCCCCTCCTCTGCATGCTCCTAATCTACCAGCCTCTGTAAAGGAAATGCATCCAGGGCAAGGGAATGGGTACAACCAGAACAAAAATAAAATGTGATTTAATTCAATTTCAATGGTATCCAAGTGAAATCTTGTTAGTTTTAATTAAGTAATTTGATCATGATCTCCTACGAATTTCATCCTTTTCCTGCTCTATAAAACTACACTACCTACTGCGACCACTTTTGTAGCTACAGGTGGCTTCACATTGTGTATATTTGTACTAGGTGGGAACGCAGAGTAAAAATTCCTCTCATCCTTCTGGACTCATGCCGCTCATGCCTGTGAATGAGGTCCGGGGCCATGAAATTTATGAGCAAAATTGGCTCATCCAGATCTCCCAACATCCTAGGTGTAAGAGTTTATCGCCACTTCCGGTCTGTTTCCCAATCTGAACAGAGCATGAATATCGGAGAAGTCTCCTTCCCTGCGACTGTAAATGTTCTGTTCTCACTACATGTTACCTTCTGTGTAGTTCGACATGCAGCTAAACCCTCCTATCCTTTAATAAACCAGACTGTGTATGTAGATCTTGATGTCTTATTAAAAACAGGATGAGGTGACATATCGATGCTATTATAGAAAGTTAGCACCCACCACTCTCCTAGAAGAATGAAATATTTTGAGAAATATTTTTAAAAAGGCAGAATATTATATTTTCCTGGATGAGAAATGGAGAAACATGCTCTTGGAAAACAGCCCCCACCTTCTGTAATAACCCACAGCAGATGACAGCACTTAAGAGATAAAGAGATAGCTAGCTCTATTCATAAGCAAATTCCCTGCGGCAAGGTCTGAACAAAGGTAGGGTTAGCCCTCAGCCACAATAGGAATTGCCCAGCAAGCCCCTTCATTTCATCAGCCCAAACTTCAACCAAGCTTAGCTCAGACAAATTTCTAGGATTTGTACATGGCCTCAAGGGAGTGTGATAAAAGCCAATAGAATACATGTTCTTGCACAGGAATAGGAAGCTCAAGTGCAAAATCCAAGAGAATGTATAAAAGCCACCCTCTCTCAACTCGATGTGGTCAGCTGCCCAGAATCACATGTGCTTGGTGGTTCTGTTCATCATTAAACCATCTTTCCAATCAGCCTCCATGTTTCCAGTGTCTTTCTCCTAACTTGAAACTGGATCTAGATATTTCTAGACAGATTTTGTCTTCAGGAGAACATGTGTCACAGATGAAGTTGGATTCTTCTAGATGTTTCTATTACCTCAGAATGTTACAAAATGGAGTCTGGCTTCACAGGATGCACTTTTTTCGTTTCTTTTTCTTTTTTGCAGAATATGGAATAATAGGAATTAGAGATATCTTCTAGGGTCCAACACCATCAAGTCAATTTCAAACAATGGAAGATTTGTTTTTGGTCACCAGATGGAACTCAATACAAAGTCTGGTTTAATAGCTAGTGAGGTGCTAGCTGTCCAGGATCTTGTGATTCTACGCAAGAAAAAAAAATATGGTGCTGGAATTGCCTAAAATCTTGGGAGTGGAGGGATGAGCCAAAAGGAGAGATGTGCCTTCGTGACCCTGGCAGATTCTGCAAATAGATCATCATTGGAGTCAGTGATGGGATTTAAATAATTTCACAACCAGTTCTCTGCCCTAATGACCGGCTGGGTGGGAGTGGCCATAGTGGGTGTGGCCAGTGGGTGTGACAGACAGCACTCGGTTTCCTGCACCCCCATGGGAGCAAAAACAAGGCAGGGGGGGTACGCGCTGCCCTCTTGCGCCCCGTTTTGGGCCTAGTAGGTGTTGTGGTCCGCCAGCAGCCTGTGGAGCTGGCAGTGGAGTCGGACAACGATGAGGTGATGAGAACATGGGCCAGTCCTGGAGGTTGGGGAAGGCCCAGATGAGGGCTCTTCGTCGGGGGCAGAGATGGGGCCAGGGCCATCGGGAAGTGATGCGTGGACTTCGGAGCCTCCAGAAGCTGACAGTAGAGAGGCAGAGGAACAGGAGGAGCCTGTTCCTAGTGCACTTATGAGAAGAGCTGCCAGAAGGCAAGAGCCGCTAAAGCAAAGAGGACGACTCAGGAGTAGCCTGAGCCTCCCATAAGGCTTAAAAGGCCAGCAACAGCTCTTGGCCTCTTTGCCGGAAAACAATGTTGAGAGAATTGCTTTGTGTTTGGAAGTATTTCTTTCTTGTCAGCGTCTTCTGTTCCTGAACTGTTGCCAAGAAAAGCCTTTGGCAGTTTGCCTAATTATCCCAAAGTCAGAGATAAACTGAAAAATGGTGTTTTGAGGACTTCGCTTTCATTTAATTTAGACTAGGCTGGGAATGAGTTAATTCTCAGCTGTTTTAATAAAATCTGTTTGTTTTGTGGAACTGTTTTGCATTTAATATCAACTACGTGTAACTGGGTCACAACAGTAGGCCTCCCTGAAGCTTCCTAGGAGCAAACGTGGGCCATGGGGACTCCTGGAAGGAGCGGGGAGGGGAGGGGACAGCCAGCAATTTAACTACCGGTTTGCCTGAACGGGCCCGAACCAGCTAAATCCCACCACTGGATGGATTCCTCCAAGAATGTCACTGCGTTTTTGTATTTACCACCAGAGCTATTATTTGTGGACTTTCAGACTTACCGTAGCTTGCCAAATTCCTTATCAGTATCTACTGCGCATGTCCTGCATTTTTTTTCTCTTCTTCTAAAAACTTTCCTTTGTTCTCCGGCCAACTAAGGTCAGGCTGGGACGTTTGCCAAAACTGTAACTAATTAGATTAGTAAGATGTTTTATTTTCTTTACAATAAATATGAGTTTAATTAGAAGATGTATTCCGGTTTTATTGATCAAAGTATACACAAGGAGAACGTCACGATCCAACTCAAATGAGGGCAATTACCCCACACAAGGTAACGGGGCTGACATGATGGGTTTGTTTGATTGTTTGTTTGCAGGGAGTCCAGCTGAGAAAGCATCCCTGAAAGCTGGCGACAGAATCTTGTTCCTGAATGGCCTGGATATGAGGTGAATTAGCAGCTTCTTTGCTTCCCCCCACAATTATCTCTGGGGTTTGATGTCCTCCTGTCCCTGAGCTGGCTTGGACACGTCTTTTCAACTCTCGCCAACGGCTCCCCTGTCTACACAGAGCCCGCCGATGTTCTTACAGGCCCCCTTGGCGCTTCTTCTGTCCCCGATTGATCCTGTGTTCTCTTCCGCAGGAACTGTTCCCATGAGAAGGTGGTGTCCATGCTACAAGGCAGTGGGGCAATGCCCACCCTTGTGGTCGAAGAAGGCATTGTTAGCTTTTCCAGTGGTAAGCAAAGGCTTGGTCATAATCTTGGAAGGCTAGTCTGCTGTCTTCATCTTTATAAGAGCCGTGGTGGCGCAGTGGTTAGAATGCAGTACTGCAGGCTACTTCTGCTGACTGCCGGCTGCCTGCAATTTGGCAGTTCGAATCTCACCAGGCTCAAGGTTGACTCAGCCTTCCATCCTTCCGAGGTGGGTAAAATGAGGACCTAGATGGTGGGGGGCAATGTGCTGACTCTGTAAACCGCTTAGAGAGTACTGTAAAGTGTAAAGTGGTATATAGGTCTAAGTGCTATTTCTATTGCTATTTCCCCTGGCCCTGTTTCCACAAATAGTTCTTTTCCCCTTCCTTAAGCTTTAAAGCTAATAGCTCTGGAATCTAGTTCTTGGGAGAGTCTGAAACCCGTGTTCAGGGTATTCGAGACTTTTGAAAACTCCAGAAACTTTCAGGGATCCAGAATAGTTCGACCATCTTCAGTCGGTGGATGAGGCCACACTGCTGAATTTCTGTTCCCGCTTCAAAGTTACAAAATGGGGATGTCTTTACAGGTTCTGTTTTCAAACATGCCAATTACTGTTATTGGTGTATAAATGGAACAGCCTACATGTCCCTAGCCCTAATTTTTTTATATGGGCTCAGGAAAGATGGTTTGATCGCATGGGAAAAATAAAAGGTTTTTTTTTTTTACTAATCAGGGGTGTCAAACTGGTGGCCCACGGGCCCAATGCATCATACGCAGGCCATGCCCATCCCAACTCCGCAAAGGGGAAAAACATCACAAAACATCATGTGACAGCAATGAGATGTGGCGAGTTTGACATCTGTGTACTAGATGAACAAGGAAGGGAGATCATAACAGTGTTAGAACAATCACAAAATTGGACCAAAAATGAAGCTTAAGAAAAGCTGAGAAACATTCTAAAGATGCAGCATAATGGAATATTGCAGCATACTCTGAGGCAGTGGTGAAATGTAAAATTTGTTACTACCGGTTCTGTGGGTGTGGCTTGGGGGGAGTAATGTGACAGGGTGGGCGTTGCCAACTTTTTTTTTTTTAACTTTTAAAAGCGTTTTTTCTACAGCCTCTTTGAGGTTCTAAAAAATTCTTTTAAAAGGATCTGATGATCCCAGCTGAGTTGCCTGATCGTCAGAGGCTTTTTTTTCTTTTAAAAGCATCTTTTCTATAGTCTCTTTGGCCAAAGAGGTTGAAGAAAAAAATGCTTTTAAAAGCCTCTGACGATCAGGCAACTCAGCTGGGATCGTCAGATCCTTTTAAAAGCATTTTTTTCTACAGCCTCTTAGGCCAAAGAGGTTGCAGAAAAAAAATGCTTTTAAAAGCCTCTGACAATCCCAGCTCAGCCACGTGATCATCAGAGGCTTTTTTTTAAACTATTAAAAGCATTTTTTTGGTGGAAGAGGTTGTAGAAAAAATGCTTTTAAAAGTAAAAAAAAGCCTCTGATGATCGTGCGGCTCAGCTGGGCATGGGTGGGGATGGGCAGGGATTTTTGCTACTGGTTCTCCGAACCACCGCCACCATTGCTACCGGATCGAGCGATCCAGTCCGAACAGGGGGCATTTCACGCCTGCTCTGAGGGATATATTGGAGCATCAACGAATGTAAATCATGTGACCATGGGGATGCTGCAGGTGTCATAACTCTGAAAAACCGGTCATAAGTCACTTTTTTCAGTGCCCTTGTAACTTTGAACGGTCACTAAGCGGACTGTCGTAAGTCGAGGACTACCTGGAGTAGTAAGGTTCCCTTTGCAATTTCTTAAGAAACATTCCATATATTTCACACAGAATCAAAGACAGACGTTTATTCTGATTTAAAAATCAGATCCTACCAATAGGCTCCAGAGATTTAAGTGCCAACTTAGCTTGTCTTCTGTTTTAAGAGAGATTTGCTTCCTGTGCCTAGATGGTGAGTCCTCGGAAGCACCTAGCTCCTCCTCAGCCCTCACCTCTTTGCAGTGGGTCGCTGAGATCCTGCCCTCCAGCATCAAGATCCAGGGAAGGACCTTCCACCAGCAGCTGGAACATCTGCTCACACCAGCAGAACGCTACACGGTCTGCAAAGCACTGGAGAGCTTCTTCCAGCACAGGTAAAGTGATGGGGACTCCATCCGTCTGTCCCAGTGAAAGGTTCACCAGGTTCTACTCCCTTGTGCTCCTTCTTGCTTGGCTTCTACGTTTGGACTGAGCCCCACACAGCTTTGGGGAGGAATTGTGCAGCTTGAGAAGCTCAGGGTAGGAGCCCAGAGCTGGAGATGGGTCTCCAGTCACAGAAGAATGTCTAAATCAGCTTCAGCAAAGCTTTCCTCTGGCATGGAGATAAAGTGAAAAGCTTGCCTAACCCTTTAGCTTCAAAGATTGAGGCAACAGCCAGGGTGAAGCGTCGTGTGGGAATGGCCTTGGGAGACAGGAAGAAGAGCCGCGGTTGAGAACTGCCATGCAAAACAGCGGAGGAATTTGGAGAGCTGCCTTTACACATCTTGCCAGGCCTTTGAGGCTGTCCAGACAAGGACTAGCTCTATTTTTATTGGAATGGAATGGAATGGAATGGAATGGAATGGAATGGAATGGAATGGAATGGAATGGAATGGGACGGGACGGGACGGGACGGGACGGGACGGGACGGGACGGGACGGGACGGGACGGGACGGGACGGGACGGGACGGGACGGGATAGGATGCAATGCAATGCAATAGTGGAGTGGAGTGGAGTGGAGTGGAGTGGAGTGGAGTGGAATGGAATGGAATGGAATGGAATGGAATGGAATGGAATGGAATGGAATGGAATGGAATGGAATGGAATGGAATAGTGGGGTGGAGTGGAGTAGAACGGAATGGAACGGAATGGAACGGAACGGAACAGAGCTGGAAGAGACCTTGGAGGTTTTCTAGTCCAGCTCCCTGCTCATCTCTCATTCTTTTCCCTCTGGAAAACTAAGGAGGATCCCTTCTGACATGCTTCCTACACCCTACACTGGTATAGGTTCTCCTGCTTGAGCAGGGGGCTGTTCTAGAAGACCTCCAAGGTCCCTTCCAGCTCTATGCTAGCCTATTCTTCCTTCTGTACAACTTTTCCATCTGTGGGCTGAGCTACATTTTGCATGATGTTTGTTTAGCCTGCAGTTCTTCCTCCCTCTCCCAAGGTTATTTCCACATGCTATTACGCAGACATAATTTTATCAGCTTCAATCCATACGCCTACAGAGACTTCTCCATATTACCGCTGTGTTGTAAGGCATTAACGTATTTTTCGGAATATCTTTTTTGGTGAGGAAAACAAGAAAAAGAAATCTGCCTCCCAGCAATTTTGCCTCGTTGCAGCAAACAGCAAATAGCAAATAGCCTGCTTTACTTTCATGTTCATTTTCAGCATAGCTTGATTAGCATAAGAAGAAAAAAAAATCTGCTCCAGCAATTTACCTCCTTGCAGCAAGCAGCAGAGGCCCGCGCAAAGCAGCTGAGAGCAAAACAGCTGAGAGTCAGGAGGCCGATCCAATGAACTTGTGCTAATTAGGCTGTGCTGAAGCTGAAAGGAGCTGTTTCTTCTTGCTGCTTGTTGCAAGGAGGTAACTGCTGGGATGCAGAGGCCAAAGTGTGGGGGCCAGTGGGTGGGCGGAGCTAAATTCAGTGTATAAGATGCGACTAAAATTTTCACCCCCTTTTAGGGGGGAAAAGGTGCATCTTATACTCCAAAAAATATGGTACGCTGACTGCCAATTCACTTCCGAGAAAAATATGGGGAAAATTTTTATTTAATTAATTAATTAAATTAATTAATTAATTAAAACTTTATACCGCCCTTCTGCCGAAGGACTCAGGGTGGTGCACAGCCCATTATAAAATAACATAGATACAAAAGTTAGAACAATTTTAAAACAAATTCAATAACTTTTACCTTTAAAACCCCGTGCAGTTTAGACTCAGGAGAGAGAGAAAACATCTCTTTCGTTATGAACATCTGTTCTTCCAGGGATTGAACATAGAATAACAGAGTTGGACGGGACCTTGGAGGTCATCTAGTCTAATTCCTGCACTAGCAGGAGAGTCTGTACCATTGTCTGAGAAAGTTTGCCTTCTTTGTTGCCACGAAGAGATCGCTGACTTCTTTGTTATCGTTTGAAAAGGCCTACAAAAAGCAACTTTTTAAAAGGTTCTGAAGTTTGGATTTCAACTGTTGATTTTAACTGTACATTTTTCTTAGTAATTATGGCATCGTCATATTACCATTTGCTATTTAAACCGCTGTGTTATGTTTTTAATGACTCACATTTGCCTTGTAAAATAAATTTGCTTTACTATAAATCACTGCCAAGTTTTGTAGTATAACTAAACTTAACTAAACAATAAAGAAGTAAGCAAACAATAAAACACTTGCGTGAAACCCCTGGTCCAGCCATCTGCCAACTTTTGCCGCCAGCCCTTCTCCATCCCGTTTGAAAAGCATGATTGGTGGATATTGAGTGGCAGATAACATTTGGTGGGAGGGGAAGAAAACTAAAGATGGGGAGACCCCAACCCTTATTGCAGGGTGTCTCCGATACCCAAAATTCTTCCAGCTATTTTGTTTGTTTATGTATTTTTTATTCATTTATTACATTTTTATGCTGCCCGTTTACCCCATAAGGTAACTCTTTTGTTCAGTTTTGCCAGCATTTCATTTTGAACACATCTTAGTTTTCAGGGATCTATCATTAGTCCAGGGACAGGAGAGGGTGGGTTCCAAAACTGTCATTGTATTGATTGGCCATTTGGCCCCCTGGTGTGAAGGGAATGGAACTCAACACAGATAGCATCTCCACTCTGACATACGTGCTGGGCAGGAGGGGAAGAGACAAGACGGTTGATCAAAAGGCAGGAACATCTGTTTTGGCAAATGCTAGATACTTTACAGACCCTAATAACAGCATATTTTCCTTGCAGGAAGTTAGTTGCAGGAAATACAAATATAAGGGTTTAATGTGGCATATTTGTGTTATAACTACAAAGACACAATATATATGTATATGTTACAGGAAACAAATATTTACAGCTTGTAAATCTACCAGGGCATCATCTAGTTTAGTATTCTAGTATATTATATTCTGGTATTATTCAGTATACCCTAATAGAGTAGAGTAGTAGAGTAGAGTAGAGTAGAGTAGAGCAGAGCAGAGCAGAGCAGAGCAGAGTAGAGTAGAGTAGAGTAGAGTAGAGTAGAGTAGAGTAGAGTAGAGTAGAGTAGAGTAGAACCGAACAGAACAGAACAGAACAGAACAGAACAGAACAGAACAGAACAGAACAGAACAGAATAGAATACAATTCTTTATTGGCCAAGTGTGATTGAACACACAAGGAATTTGTTTTTGGTGCATACACTCTCATTGTACATAAAAGAAAAGATACATTCATCAAGAATCATAAGATATAACACTTAATGATAGTCATAGGGTACAAATAAGCAATCAGGATCTTATTACCGTTTCCCTTCAATATCTCTTCCCCCAAATTCTTTAAATTGGCCCTGATTATTGTAACTGACAAGAAGGCAAATTCCTGTGGAACAGTAGAAAAATCTGAAGCACAATTCCTAACACGAAGCACAATTCAAGAGTGGGTCGAGTGGCTGGAGAAGGGGTGCCTTCCCTTCATTCAGCGTGTCCAGGCCGAACAGCGGATGTCTGGAGGCTTCCATTTGTATTCATGTCCTGAGGCCCCTTCCGGCTCTTCTCTAATGGTCAGGTGATCTTCTCTGGGATTTGGATTTTCTTCCCAGCCCCCTCTGCCCTAAATAAATCTTTGCTCCCTTCCTTGTCCTCTCAGGAACATTGACACCTTGATTGTGGATGTCTACCCTGTCCTGGACACCCCCTCCAAGCAGGTGATCTGGCAGTTCATCTACCAGTTGCTAACCTATGAGGAGCAGGCCCACTGCCGGCAGAAGATCGCCAGGTTCCTTGGCTACAAGTCCTTGGCAAGTGGGTCATCCGATGCTGGTGAGTTGCACCCACGGGTGCCACTTTTGGACTGCCTAGCAACTCATAGAATCCTCATAGTGCGTGAAATATGGATTGCAATGTGTGTTTGTATATGCAGATTTGTCCTGTCCACCGTTAAACCATCTTTCCAAACAGCTTCCATGTTTCCAGTGTCTTCCTCCCCACTTGGAACTGAACCCAGATGGTTTAATGGTGGACAGGACCACTTGGTCTTTTTGGGTCCTGGGCAAAATGAGGTCATGGAAGAGATATATATATATATTTATACCCTCTCTTGGGCTTTGAACTTGCTTGCTGTTCCTGTGAAAGAAATATATTCCGATTGGTTGTCAGACTCCCATGGGGCCATGCAGGGGCAACTCTCTAGGCTGTCTTGAGCCCCAGGCTTGGTTGAATCCCGCTGGGTGATGTAATTTTCCCAGGTGCCATGTGGTGAGATTGGTAGCGGCCTAATCCTATTATATCCTGAGGGTGAAGATCTTTTGTGTTGTAGATAAGCTGGCCCAGCCTTTTGTCCTGTAGATAGAATGGCACCAGCCTTTCTGGGGCTATTAACAAAGGTAGGGGCTGCTTTCTAAGAGCATGTTTCTCCTTTTCTCATCTGGGGAGGTATAATATTCTGCCTTTTTAATATTTCCTAGAGTATTTCATTCTTCTAGGAGAGGGGTGGGTACTAACCTCCTACAGTGAAAAAAGATGTATGTGGCTGTCCATATTCTATGAACTAATAACAAAATATTACACACAGTTAAAAAAGGTAGGTGTGCACAGTTGGTTTTTGGAAAGGAAGGTAAGGGAAACTCTCCAAAAAACGTCTCAGGAACCGTTAGCAGTTTGCTAAGAAGAGCTGCTACAAAGGTTCTGGACGATAGAAGCGGGGCAGGAAGAGAGGCAGGAAGAATGACCTGGAGGTATTTCCAGAAAACCAGGTGCCTTAATTTCCAAAAATAAGAGACAGAAATACTTCCTAATAGAAATAGGAATATTCTTTATTGGGCAAGTTTGATTGGACACCCAAGGAATTTGTCTCCGGTGCAGAAACTCTCTCTGGACATACAAACAAGAAAATGATCAGTCATAGAACATAAATCATAAAATAGAATAGAATAGAATGAGCTGGAGGTCTTCTAGTCCAGTCCCCTGCTATGTAACAGAGTTGGAAGGGACCTTATAGGTCATCTAGTCCAACCCCCCGCTTAAGCAGGAGACCCTACACCATTTCTGACAAATGGCAGTCCAATCTTTTCTTGAAAGCCTCCAGTGATGAAGCTCCCACAACTTCCGAAGGCAACTTCTGTTCCATTGTTTGATTATGCTCAAGCAGGAAAACCTATACCCGTGATGGTGAACCTATGGCACATGTGCCACAAGAGGCATGCGGAACCATGTCGCCTGGCACGCCAGCTCAGCTGTTTTTTGGGTCTTCTGGGCCCACCAGAAGTAGGGAAACAGGCTGTTTCCTGCCTCCAGAGGACCTGGGGGAGTGGGGAAGGCCCGTTTTTCTTTCTCGCCTGGCTCCAGATCCTCTCTATGCATCTGGGGAGGGCAAAAACAGCCTTCCCCACCCACTCGGGGGTTCGAAATGGCCCGTTTCCCAACTTCCGGTTGGACAGGAAGTGATGATTTTTGCTGTCCCCAGCCTCCAGAGACTCCTACCGGGCCATTGCGTGCCAGGAGCGGGGGTGGGTGGGGATGGGAGGGGCCATCAACGCACACATGCACATAGAATTATGGGTGTGGGCACGCACTCGTGCGAACCTCCCCCAACCTCCCCCACTTCCTGGCACGCGATAGCAAAAATGTTAGCCATCACTGACCTCTGCCGTTTGAGATAAGTGAAAACCATCTCATAATAACATTTTACACCCTGAGGCTAACACCAAAGCTCCATACTTCCAGCATCATAGCAGAATTGTAGTTCCAACTTATTGTGGAGAGTAGGAGTTTGAGGAAGTACCAGTAGAAGACAATCTCTCCAACTCAGGGTTGAATTATGGAGTCCTTGGTGCTCTCTGAGTTGTTTGCTTGTAAACGTTGTTTTTTTTTGTTACCTGGTTAGATAACATCTTCAGTGAGAGCCTCACCCTCTTCTAGCACTGAAGATGTTACTTAGCAGGGTAACGAAATGTCTACAACTAAGCTGGGAGGGCACCAAGGCTCCCCAGCTGAGGAAGTCTGGACTGGTGGGCCTTTTATAGTTGATCTCATGAGGAGAGGAGGCATAATATTAGCCCGCCTACTCCCTGCCCCCTGCTGCAGCTGAAGAGAGCGCGTCCCAGATTGGGTGCTCAGAGGCTCGTGAAGAGCTGACCCACTAATGGTACAGAAAAGATCCTGATCAGAACTTGAAAGACATCGTTGGGCTAGAAATAGAAATAGAAATAGAATAATGGAACGGTACGGAATAGAATAGAATTTAGACAGTCAGTTATCTGAAATATAGGTCCATGATGGTGAACCTACGGCATGGGTGCCACAGATGGAACGTGGAGCCATATCGATGGGCACGCGAACATTGCCCTAGCTCCGCTGCAGCGCACATGTGCATGCAGGCCAACTGATTTTCGGATGTTCTGGGCCCACTGGAAATTGGCAAACGGGCCATTTCTGGCCTCCGGAGGGCCTCCAGAGGGGTGGGGAAGGCAGTTTTCGCCCTCCCCGGGCTCCTAGAAAGCCTCTGGAGCCTGGGGAGGGCAAAAAAACGGGCCCACCGTGCCATCACATGCCACGGTGCATGCATGCGTGGGGGGGAGGTTTGCATTGAATTGTTGGTGTGGACACATGCGTGCGTGACCCTTGCTTTTGGCATGCAACGGCAAAAAGGTTAGCCATCACTGGTATAGATTGTCCTGCTTCAGCTTCAGTCCAGTCAGGGGCCTGGACTAGAAGACCTCTAAGGTCCCTTCCAGCTTATTCTAACCCTAAGCCTAACCCTAACCCGTATTGTGTTGTGTTGTGTTGTGTTGTGTTGTGTTGTGTTGTGTTGTGTTGTGTTGTGTTCTATTCTATTCTATTCTATTCTATTCTATTCTATTCTATTCTATTCTATTCTATTGTACTCTACTCTACTCTACTCTACTTTATCTTTATTGGCCAAGTGTGATTGGACACCCACAAGGAATTTGTCTCCAGTGCAGAAGCTCTCCGTGTACATACAAGCAACATGATAAATCATGATCATAATCATAATACAGTCATAAATCATAAGATACAACGCTGAGTGACAGTCATAGGAGACTAAATTAAAGCAATCAGCCTAAATCACAAGAGACAAACAAAGTGATAGCGATAAGATGCTAAAGGAATAGGTAATAGGAAAGATGAGAAGGGTAACAGTAACAATATAGCCCTATTACACGTATGTAGTATGTAGGATATATGTATGTATGTAGGCCCGAGATGGGTTTCAGCAGGTTCTGACCAGTTCTGGAGAACCAGTAGTGGAAATTTTGAGTAGTTTGGAGAACCAGTAAATATCACCTCTGGCTGACCCCGCCCCCATCTAGTCTCTGCCTTCCAAATCCCAGCTGATCGGGAGGGAATGGGGATTTTGCAGTATCCCTCCTGTGGAGTGGGGTGGGAATGGAGATTTTATAGTATCCTTCCCCTGCCACGCCCACCAAGCCACACCCACGGTAGTAAAAAAAATTTGAAACCCACCACTGATGTAGACTGAAGGGGTGTTTTAGGCTTAGAAAAGCAATGAGGAGCTCCAGAGAAAAGGTTTTAGGGAGCAGCCTGGGAATAAAAGGGGAGAAAGAGGAGCAGAAGGAAAATTCTTGGAGAGGGGAGCAAAGTTGCCTCCTCAGGAAATGTTCCTTTGCTCAAGGGGTTTAATGCCATTGTTGACCTTTGATGTTGCCCGGTGCTGAGCTGCTCTTTCCTCCCGCTAGGAAAAAAAATCATAACAAATTCTTTGCTGGGGGATTAGCCTGGCTCGTGGGCCTTTTATTTGCCCAATGAGACCCAGATACGGCTAGGGAAGAACCAAAATCTGTTGCCAAAAGCCGTCCGCCTGCTCTCCTCGAAACACGTTTGGTCGAGTTTCCCAGGTGCAGGTTATAAGTCCCAAGAAGTCCCCAGAAACTGGGCAGACCCTGGGAAAGAGCCAGAGGAGGGAATGGAGGGAACCAGGCACCTTTGCCCACTCAGGAGTTTCAGATCCTCCTCACAAGCCGAGGGCCCCATCCTGGGAGTCGGTGGGAGATGCGCCAGGGCCCCGTTGGCTGCTTCTGCTCTCTTGGGTCTCTGCAGAATCCGTGCAGGCCCCGAAAAGAGCGGCTGCCAAGGCAACCGGGCGGCCTGGCAGGAGGCTATTAGCGCATCACCCGGGATCTGCCGTGAACGACTCGCACCTACTTCTTCACGCAGGGTATTTCCTTGAGTTGCCGTGGCAACCTCGGGGCCAGCTGCATGTTTTCAGGGATTGTGGGCATTCATCTCATCAGAGCAAAATTAGAATGAAAGGTTTTAATCTTCAGCTTGGGAGTTGTTATTTACAGGCGAACGCCTGTGTTGCTTCCAAGGAGATTATTACTAAGCCAGAGAGCAGCCCAGATGCCCGGGAGGAGGGGAGGGTATGTGGGGAGCGGGTGGGAAGAGCATGTATGCATTTACATATGTATAGTATATATGTAAGAGGCATGTATCTATGGAGGAAGGAGAGGAGCAGCCAACTTGCTATGGTCAACTCACTATAGGCTAGCCAACTCGCCGCGAGACAAGAGTTACACTAATATTGAAGAAATAGTGGCATAAAACCAGGGGTGAAATGTTCCCGGTTTGGACCGGATTGCCCGATCCGGATGCGATCTTGGCCAGCGATCCAGTAGCGACGGCGGAGCATAGCTCCGCCCACTCAGCCAGGTATCGTTACTTCCTGGTTGTAACCAAGAAGTAATGTGTTTTTTACCTTCTGGGCATGCACAGAAGGTTTTGCCCATGCGCAGAAGGTCTCACGTGCCTGTGATGGCGCTTCCACTTCCGAACTGGTAAGGAAGGTAAGTAAATTTCACTCTTACATAAAACCATTAAACAAAGGATTTCAAAAGAGGGGTAAAATGCACGAGAAAAATTAAAAATATCTTTAAAATTATTGTAAAGAATTAAATTGAATGGTTGAACTGTCCCACAGCAAGTTGCCCCGTGGCAAGTTGGCCGTGGCAAGTTGTCCCATTCCAAGGAGAGGATGCTTCTGTAGGGTGAGGCTCCCTATACTCTGCTGTTACACCTTTGGAGTAGCTCCAGACTGTGTAAGTGTTGAGCCTGGTGAGGCAGGAACCCGCATTTCTCAGGGTGCAGATGGCCGATAGGCAGAGGTGGGCAGCACATGAATTAACAACGGTTTGCTCAGCACTGAAAATGTGAGCGCACGTGCACACATGGTCGCTTAGCTCATACATGCGTCTTCCGTGCACACATGCACATTCCTTAAAAATGTGGCTAAATAGGACGGCATAATGCCAGGGTGGGTCACAAGGACGGCATAATGCCAGGGATATTACAGGACCACCTTCTGCCAATGAATACCTCCCACCGCCCGATATGCTCTCACAGAGAGGGCCTCCTCAGGGTGCCATCGGCCAGACAATGTCGACGGGCGGCCCCCAGGGAGAGAGCATTCTCTGTGGGAGCCCCAGCCCTATGGAATGAACTACCCCCAGATATAAGAAAGATTCCTGACCTCTGTGCCTTCCGACGAGCCCTGAAGACTCTACTGTTTCATCAAGCCGGTCTGACTTAAATTTGTGTTAATTTTAATAGAGGTTTTGGTAGGGGTTTTAAATTTTACGGCCAAATAGTTTAATTATTTTATTAGTTTTAATTTTTATACGTGATTGTTTTAATATGGCTGTAAACCGCCCTGAGTCCCCTCCGGGAGAAGGGCGGTATATAAATGCAATAAAACTGAAACTGAAACTGAAACTACCGGTTCGTTTGAACCGGACTGAACCGGTAGCAGCCCACCACTGCCGATATGGTATAAACTTCTCAGCAACCTCTGCTCCCCAACTCCCCAAGGACTATGAATTTGGTAGGATGGAAGCCTAATATGTGAATTCTGAATGATATAATAAATTCTTCTGTGCAAGGCTTTAGAGTTGTCTGCAGTATGGCAGCATGGAAGCTTCTGGTGCTAATATGGATTCCAAAGCTGACATTAATTAATAGTAGTCCTCGACTTACGACCATAACGGAGCCCAACATTTCAATTGCTAAATGAGATCGTTGTTTCACGGCCTTTTGTGCTTGTCCAGGGAATTGCTGCAGTTGTTTTTAAGTGAATCTGACTTCCTCAGTGCTTGTCAGAAGATTGCAAAAATTGATCGCATAATCCCGGGACCCTGGAACCGTCATAAATATTAAACAATTGCAAGCATCTGAATTTTAATCACATGACCATGGGGATGCTGCACTGGTCATAAGTGGGAAAGTGTCGTTGTAACTTTGAACGGTCACTGAAATGAACGGTTGTAAGTCGAGGACTACATGTATTCTAGTGAGTTGTGCCTGCCTCTCTTCTACAAGTGGGATCAACTGGTTGAATTATTGCTGAAGTGTCAAAGTGACCAACAAACTCCCAAACTGGGTTTCCTTGTGATCAGACAATGGTTGATTATGATGGTTGTCTTAGTGGCCAACCAGCTAAATATGAGTTAGCAATATGCAGCGGCAGCCAAAAAAGCCAATGCAATCCTAAATTGCATTAACAGAGGGATACCATCAAGATCAAGTGGGTACTATTACCACTCTATAAATTTATTTATTTATTTATTTTATTTGGCTTATATGCCGCCTTATCTCCAATGAACTCAGGGCGGCTCACAATAATAAAATTCACACAGCCATAATACAGAGTTAAAATCTGGTTAAACCCACTTAAATTTAAAACCCTTAAAACCCCATCAGTCGAGGTCAGGGAACTTGAATAACCAAGTTTTTAATTTGCGGCAGAAGGTGAGAAGGTCAGGAGCCAACCGGGAGGGAGGGGGAGTCAGTTCCAGAGGGTGGGTGCACCCACAGAGAAGGCTCTACCCCTGGGGGCCGCCAGCCGACACTGTCTAGCCAACGGCACCCTGAACAGGCCCTCTCTATGGGCGCGGACCGGGCGATGGGATGTCGTTGCTGGCTGCAGGTGGTCCACCAAAAGTCTTAGTAAGACCACACCTAGAGTACTGCATCCAGTTTTGGTCACCATACTATAAAAAAGATGTTGAGACTCTAGAAAGAGTGCAGAGAAGACCAACCAGGATGATTAGCGGATTGGGGGCTAAAACATATGATAAACAGTTGCAGGAATTGGGTATAGCTAGTCTAGTGAAGAGAAGGACCAGGGGAGACAGGAGAGCCTCTTCCAATATTTGAGGGGCTGCCACAGAGAGGAGGGGGGGTCAGGCTATTTTCCAAAGCACCTGAAAGCCAGACAAGGAATAATGGATGGAAACAGACCAAGGAGAGATTCAACCTAGAAATAAGGAGAAATTTTCTGACAGTGAGAACAATCAATCCATGGAACAGAAGTTGCCTTTGAAGTTGTGGAAGCTCCATCACTTTCAAGAAAAGATTGGACTGCCATTTGTCAGAGATGGTGTGTAGGATTTGCTTGGGGAGGGGGTTGGACTAGATGACCTCCAAGGTCCCTTCCAAGTCTGTAAATCTGGTGGGTGTCTAAAGCAAAGATTCTGGCTTATTCTTCCCAGCTGTTGCCGAACCCGAAGTTGAAGAGCAGCCACGGAGTTCCCTACGAACTGGCCCAGGGTGTCGGAAGAGTCTACGTAGCCATAGCCCCAAGGACATTGAAGCTCGGGGTAGGTTGTGGGGCTGGGCCAGTGGTGGTCTTTGGCTTATTTCCCCTCCTTTGTCCAGCAACTCCCTCTCACCTCTGTTTGCTCCCCCCACCCCCCGGTTCCATAGGTAGAGGAGGGGGACCCTATGCCCCCTCTGTAGATAGAGGTTTGGGGGGAAACGTTGATCAAATGCAATGCCAGCACAACAATAGTGTTCAAATGCCTTGCAATGACCAAAGAGCTGGCTGTGTCCCCCCCTCCTCTACAAATTTGGTGATTGCACAGATTGTATCTGCAATATCTCAAGTGGCTTAACAGCTGCGTGCCACTCGTCTTTGTGGAGAACATCTGGAACTTTCACTGGGCCACCTGGACTTTCTCACGCACTGGTCCCCCCTTTTCCGCCTCTTCCTTAATCCGAGCAATCAACAGATTACTCAGGAGGGGCTCCGGATTTGCCTCAATGAGTAGGGGGTTGGGAAAGACAAATCACAGAGATTTTGTGCTGATCTAGGCCTCCCGATAAAACCTCTTTTATTTAGGTTAAAGGGAATTCCTCCCCAGCAAAGTCCCAGCAAACAGTCTTTCATGAGATTTCACAACTATAGACCTTTATCAAGCTTGGAGAGTTGCCAGGCCAATATCTTTCAAACGCCAGGCTGTAGCAGCAGCAATTCCTTGGCAAGAAGTCAGGAACAGATCTTCACCCTCATGAATTGATCTAATTGTTTTCTGCAAACTCCCCTCCCCTTTCGCTCCTCTTTATCACTTCTGGGTGGGGCCATTCACCGTCCATCTGTGGCCTTACTC
This sequence comes from Coluber constrictor foxii, assembly GCA_038048745.1. Lineage (NCBI taxonomy): Eukaryota > Metazoa > Chordata > Lepidosauria > Squamata > Colubridae > Coluber > Coluber constrictor. The sequence goes on along the minus strand of CM075973.1, from coordinate 17,341,209 downwards.
CTGAGTCGGCCCTTGTTCCTTAGCTGTTCTCTTCTCCTGGCAGCTCTGTGCATGCGGACATCGGGAACAGGCTCCAGCTGTTCTTCTGCCCCACTGATATCCACCTCCGAAGGCAGCTGATAACTGTTAGACGGCCCTGGCCCCATCTCTGCCTCCGACGCAGAGCGCTCGTCAGAGCCCTCCCCAGACTCCAGAACTGGCCCATATTCCTTCCCAATATCCTCACTGTCTGAGTCTGCCACCAGCTCTGCTCCAGAACAGATTTGTTCCAATTCCGGATTCTGATTTGATGGTTCCTGTGTCCGGCCTTGGCTCTTTCCAGCTCTGGCTCATGCTGAGAAGACACCTGCTTCAGACTGAGTCTCTTGAGCCAAATGACCAATTGCAAAGAATCCTATCGTGGCCATACTGATCCCTTTGCTTCCTTCTCTGGATCACGGCTTTGTTCCTACCCAGAATGGGCCTTTGCTCTGCTCCACCCCCCTGACTGCTTATCACAGGTAGTCCTCGACTTACAACAGTTCATTCAGGGACCGTTCAAAGTTACGACGCTACTGAAAAAAAGTGGCTTGTGACCGTTTTCCACACTTACCACCCTTGGATCAGCATGATCATGTGATCAAAATGCAGATACTTGGCAACCGATTCATATTTATGACCGTTGCAGTGTCCCGGGGTCACGTGATCCCCTTTTGCGACCCTCTGACCAGCAAAGTCAATGGGGAAGCCAGATTCATTTAATAACCATGTTACTAACTTCACAATTGCAGTGATTCGCTTAACAACCATTTTAGGAAAGATTGTAAAATAGAGGAAAACACACTTAGCAAATGTCTCACTCAGCAACTTAAATTTTGGGCTCAGTTATGGTCATAAGTCAAGGACTACCTGTAATACTTTTCTTCATTATTTACTAAATCTAGAGACGGCTTCCTAGACCCATGGAAGCCCTCAACAATATCAGCTACACACCCAGGGGTGAAATGTAAAATTTGTTGCTACCGGTTCTGTGGGCATGGCCTGGTGGGGGGGGTAATGTGACTGGGTGGGTGTGGCCAACTTTTTTTTTTTTAACTTTTCAAAGCATTTTTTCTAATGCTTTGAAAAGCCTCTGCCGATCAGGCAACTCAGTTGGGATCATCAGAGACTTTTCAAAGCATTTTTTAACCACCTCTTCGACCAAGAGGTTGCAGAAAAAAATGCTTTGAAAAGCCTCTGATGATCCCAGCTGAGCCACACGATCATCAGTGGCTTTTTTTTTTACTTTTAAAAGCATTTTTTTGTCAAAAGATGTTGTAGAAAAAATGCTTTTAAAAGGAAAAAAAAGCCTCTAATGATCGCGTGGCTCAGCTGGGCATTGGGGGGGGGGGGGGCGGCGCAGGGATCTTTGCTACTGGTTATCCGAACCACCCGCCGCCATCGCTACCGGATCGGGTGATCCGGTCCGAACTGGGAACATTTCACCCCTGTACACACCCAAATATCCTTTGTCAAGAATTACCTCCCTGCCCCCAATAGCAAACATTGCCAATAAAAAACTCCAATAAATTCAGATGAAGTACATCTGAAGCCCTCAATTTACAGCCACAATTTCTGTTTCCAAAATTTCTGTTGTAAAAAAGAGACATTCGTTAAGCGAGTTTCGCCCCATTTTAATACCTTTCTTGCTACGGCTGTTGAAGCGAATCACTACAGTTGATTCAGATTCACTGTTCAGTGAATCCGGCTTCCTCGTTGATTTTGCTTGTGAGGCGGTCGCAAAAGGGGAAATCACGTGACACACGCAGCGGTCATAAATATGAACCAAGTTGCCAAGCGTCTGCATTTCGATCCCCTGATCATGGAGATGCTGCAGAGGTCATAACTGTGACACATAACAGGGGCATTGGAAAAGGGGGACTTATGTCCGTTTTTCACAGTTATGACCTTTGCAGAACGGTCATAAGTCCCCTTTTTCAATGCCCTTGACATTTTGAATGGTCCCTAAGCAAAGTGTTGTTAGCTGAGCATTACCTGTAGTCATGGCAAACCATCAATCTTGAAGGCCTTCCAGACCAGGGGTCTCCAGTCTTGGCAACTTGAAGCCTGGAGGACCTCAACTCCCAGAATTCCCCAGCCAGCAAAGCTGGCTGAGGAATTCTGGGAATTGAGGTCCTCCAGGCTTCAAGTTGCCAAGGTTGGAGACCTCTGCTCCAGATGGAGCTCCGGGGACCTGTTGCCCCCATCCCTGCAAGAATCCCCTGTTTTCCACAGGTTCCATTGAAGCTGCTCCATTGAAGCCCTGGAGGACCTCAACTCCCAGAATTCCCCAGCCAGCTGGCTGAGGAATTCTGGGAATTGAGGTCCTCCAGGCTTCAAGTTGCCAAGGTTGGAGACCTCTGCTCCAGATAGAGCTCCGGGGACCTGTTGCCCCCATCCCTGCAAGAATCCCCTGTTTTCCACAGGTTCCATTGAAGCTGCTCCATTGAAGCCCTGGAGGACCTCAACTCCCAGAATTCCCCAGCCAGCTGGCTGAGGAATTCTGGGAATTGAGGTCCTCCAGGCTTCAAGTTGCCAAGGTTGGAGACCTCTGCTCCAGATAGAGCTCCGGGGACCTGTTGCCCCCATCCCTGCAAGAATCCCCTGTTTTCCACAGGTTCCGTTGAAGCCGCTGAGATGCCCAGCCGTTTAGCTCCTGGAGAACGCCAAGCAGGTGATGGAACCTCTCTTCCAGAGACCCCCAACCCCCAAATGGTGAGAGCCACACTCTTGAGGACCCAGCCTAAGACGTGGGCTGCGGTAGGGCATGGGGTGGGGGAGAAGAGTCAGCAGCGAAGTAGGTGCGACACGTGGCTCCCTTCCTACCTTCCTTCTGCTTGCAGATGTCGGCAGTCTATGCTGAACTGGAAAGCCGCCTGACTGCTGGTTTTGGAGGGAAGTTGGGCCGCCTGCCTGTGTGCCGGACATCATCCCTGGCTTCAGAACCTGCAGGTAACTCCTCCGGTCTTGCAGGGTACAGGAGACAACTTTGGGGGATTTTTTTGGGATGGAACTGAACTTGGAATTTGTTAGGGAAAACCTTTTCTCTCTGGTTGGTTGAGGTTCAAGATCAGAAGTGAGGGAACTTGCAACCAAATTGACTTCATAATGCTGTAAATTTCAATTTCACGGGTGGTAGAGATCACTCCTCTCCGGCCACTATAGGTAACCCTGGGAGACAGCCTTGAAAGTGATATGTCTGGGATGTGCTTTTGTTTTTTGGTTGCTGTGCTGCTTAATCGGTTTCCCATCCCCCTTTGCCTATGGCAACGTGAGAGTAGGCCAGGGATGCTTTGGGAGTTGACATGCTATTTTATGGAATGATTCTCTTTAAAATTCAGTTAAATGCAAACATGTTCATCATAAATGCGGTGTTGGCTCACCTGGCAGACAATAAAAACTATCCTTCCTCCCCTCCCCCCCCAAAAAAGGTAACACTGAAAGTCGTAAATAAATGAGATCTCTTTCCATTATCCCTTTCCCCAACTGAATATCAAATCGTATTTGAAAACAAAGCTGGTCATTTGGAAATCATTTCAAAGGGTTTTTCTCTTCCCCTCATTTCCCAAGAAATGCATCAGGAAATGCAACCTCACACTATCTGTGGGATTTAATTCTCCAAACTGGCTAACGTCAATTCAATAGCAGCTAATATTCTGATATTTCTTCTTTTCCTCTCTTAAGTGAAAGATGAATATGCCTCATTTTCAGCCCTTGGTCTTTTGTTTCAAGCAAATGAAATTCACTTTTGTGTTCCGTGTGGAAGAATTTTAGATTCCTCAAGGTGCCTCAGTGGGGTCTGGTGGTGTGAGGAAGATTTGTGTCAGTTTATGGTGGTAAATTATGGGACGCGGTGGCTCAGTGGCTAAGACGCTGAGTTTGTCGATCAAAAGGTTGGCAGTTCAGTGGTTCAAATCCCTAGCGCTGTGTAATGGGGTGAGCTCCCTTACTTGCCTCAGTTTCTGCCAACCTAGCAGTTTGAAAGCACATAAAAAATGCAAGTAGAAAAATAGGGACCACCTTTGGTGGGAAGGTAACAGCGTTCCATGCACCTTTGGCATTGAGTCATGCCAGCTACATGACCACGGAGACGTCTTTGGACAGCGCTGGCTCTTCGGCTTTGAAATGGAGATGAGCACCGCCCCCTAGAGTCAGGAACAACTAGCACATATATGCAAGGGGATCCTTTACATGGTGGTAAAAAAAAATCAGAAGGAATCTGATAGCCCCTTTTTCCAATCGACACCTTGCAGCAAATTTTAATAAAATGTGTTATTCCGAAAAGGTGCAACCAGAATCTTTCTAACTGAATGACATCCGTGGTTGGTAGAGACCAAAATGCCCGGGGCAAAAGTTGGCATATGTGCTGCAGATGGCTGAGTGTCTCTTTCTGTGTTTTCTGCAGGTACCCGAAAATCAGGATTGACTATTTCCTGGCAGAATGATCCCGCTCTGCAGCCTTGCTATTACCACTCGCCTGGTGGCCTCCCTTCCCCCTGCAGCACAGACTCGAACCCCTATGTCAGCCTGGACAGCAGCCCGGCCTTGTCGCCTAAGCTGAGTCCCCTGTCTCGCCGGAGGAAGCTCTTCACCTTCTCGCGGCCTCCACGCAGCCGGGATACGGACCGCTTCCTGGATGCGCTGAGCGAGCAGCTGGGCCATCGCATCACCCTGGTTGACGACTTCCTGGTGCCTGAGAACGATTACGAAGAGGTGGGAGGCATCCCGAGATTAGATGATTAGATTAACAGAGTTGGAAGGGATCTCGTAGGTCATCTAGTCCAACCCCCTGCCCAAGCAAGAGACCCTATGCCATTTCTGACAAATGACAGTTCAGTCTCTTCTTGAAAGCCTCCAGTGATGAAGCTCCGGTAACTTCTGAAGGCAAGAGGTTCTTCTCTAGCCAAAGGGGCCCGCATGGAGGGGTCTGCAGGGAGGGGGACTCAAGGCAGACACTCCAAAGTTGTTCTCTCCCTTTGTTTTGTATATCTAAACAGGGTCAGATAATCCTTGATTTAACAGTTCATTTAGTGATTGCTCAAAGTTACAACAGCACTGAGAAAAGGGACTTACGACCCTTATTCACTCTTACGACCATTGCAGTGTGATCTAAATTCAGACGCTTGGCCACTGAGTCGTATTTATGACGGTTGCAACAGGGTCCCAAGATCACGTGATCTCCTTTACTGACCTTCCGACAAGCTAAGTCAACGGTGTCAAGAGAGGTCATAAAATGGGGCAAAATTCACTTGATAATGATCTCGTTTAGCAACAAAACATTTGGGTTTAATTGTGGTCGTAGGTCGAGGGCCACCTGTAATGTGAGCATTGATATTACTACTTAAAAGTAATTGAAACTGGCTACCGAATAGCCTAGAATCCTAGAGTTGGAATCCTAGTAGTCTTCTAGTCCAAGGGTCTGCAACCTTGGCAACTTTACGACTTGGGGACTTCAACTCCCAGAATTCCTCAGCCAGCACATGCTAGTCCCCTACAGGAACCCTTAATGCAGGGGTGGGATTCAGCCGGTTCGGAACGGTTCGTGGGAACCGGATGTTAATTTTAATCTGGTTCGCCAAACCGGTAGTTGCAAGGACTGGCTGATCCCACCCACCCTGCCTCTCCCAGGTTGGGTGGGATCAGCCAGTCCTTGCAACTACAGTGGCCCGTTTTGGATGCCAGGTAAGTGCAGGGCCTGCAAGGAGGCCCTGGAAGGGTGAAAGACGGGCCTACATGAAGTACCGGATGTCTGGAAACAGGCCCGTGTCCGGCTTCCAGAAGACCTCCAGAGCCTGGGGGAGGCCGTTTTTGCCCTTCCGGAGGCTCAAGGATAGCCTCTGGAGCCTGGGGAGGGTGAAAATGCCACCACACGATGCTGCAGGAAGCTGATTAGGCCACACCCCCATGGCCACACCCACCCAGCAACTGGGCAGAGAACTGGTTGCTCAATTTTTTCAATCCCAGGCTTAATGCCATTTTTCAATGGCAGGCTTAATGCCATTCTGGATGCATGAGTCTTCCAGACTTTTCTTGAAAACAGCACAAATACAGCCCGATGTCCCCACAGGCTGGAAAGGGAGGCTTGGTCCTGCTTATCTCTTTTATCATTCTTGTTTCTTGTACCTCAGCATTATTGCACCAGGAATCAGCAGATGGTGCCTTTGATGGTGTCTGGCTTTCTGATTTCACAGCACTTGTGAACCACCCACAAGTTCCTCACCCCTTCACTGCCCTTCGAGCACTCTTGCAAGAAACGAGAACGTTTGCTAAAGCCCCAAAAGACCTTTCCTTAAAGACCTGTGTGGCTCCCTCCTGAATGCAAATTCCTGTGGGTGGGCAGGAGGGCAGCACCTCGCAAACCTAGGCTGATCTAGTTAGTGCTGGGATGGGAGGCCGCTGGGTAATCCTAGAGCTGGAAGCGAATCTGGGAAGAAGAAAAATAGCAATAGCAGTAGCACTTATATACCACTTCACAGTGCTTTAGGCTCTTTACAGAGTCAACATATTGCCCCCCAACAATTTGGGTCCTCATTTTACCCACCTCGGAAGGATGGAAGGCTGAGTCAGTCTTGAGCTGGTGAGGATTGAACTGCTAGCAGTGGGCAGAATCAACCTTCTATACTGCATTCTAACCACTGGCAAGCAAGCAAGCAAGCAAGCAAGGAAGGAAGGAAGGAAGGAAGGAAGGACCATAGAATAGCACTTATATACTGCTTCATAGTGCTTTTACAACCTTCTATTAGCAGTTTATAAAGTCAGCCTCTACAATACTGCATTTCAACCACTGCACACCAAGGAAGGAAGGAAGGAAGGAAGGAAGGAAAATTTCAGTGTTCCAGAAAACCCCCCAACTCCAAGTAAAAACTCTGAAGCAAGCATTTTTCAAAGACACTAGCACTTAGACTTATATACTGCTTCATAGAGCTTTACAGCCCCCTCTAAGTGGTTTACAGAGTTAGCCTCTTACCCCCAACAATCTGGGCCCTCATTTTACTGACCTCGGAAGGACGGAAGGCTGAGTCAACCCTGAGCCTGGTGAGATTCGACCTGGCAAATTGCAGGCAGCCGGCAGGCAGCAGAAGTAGCCTGCAGTTCTGCACTCGAACCACTGCGCCACCACGAAAATATTCCAGGGGGCCCATCTTTCATAAGCAACTCCAAGATCTGCAGAGTTGTGGCCCTGGAGTCACCCACTCATCTTGGAAGGGACTTCTCTTTGGATCTGTTTTAAGATCTTTGGGTTCCAAACAGCCCCAGTTGATGCAGCAGTTTGTCAACTCTGGCTAATGCCAAGCCGGGCAAGAGAAGCTGGCTTGAATCCCTCCGTCATTTGACAAATTAAATTAATTAATTAATTAAACTTTTATACCGCCCTTCTCCTACCGGACTCAGGGCGGTGTACAGCCAAGAATAAAAAACATCCCAAAACAAAATTTTAAATTTTAAAAGAATTAAACAAATTTTGGCCCAAAATTTAAAACCTCCCAACTAAACTCCATTTACAATTAAAATTATCTAATTAAAAATATCTAAAGGGAGGGAGGGGATTACGCCAGCCCATCTTGATGAAATAGAAAAGTTTTTTGGGCATGGCGAAAAGCCAGGAGACCTGGTATCCTACATATCTCCGGGGGCAAATCATTCCAGAGGGCAGGAGCTGCCACAGAGAAGGCCCTCCCCCTGGGGGTCGCCAGCCGACATTGCCTGGCTGACGGCACCCTGAGGAGTCCCTCTCTGTGGGAGCGTACTGGCCGGTAGAAGGCTATCGGTGGCAGAAGGCGGTCCCGTAAGTACCCAGGCCCTATGCCATGGAGTGCTTTAAAGGTGGTAACCAACACCTTGAAGCGCACCCGGAAGACCACCAGGAGCCAATGCAGCTCATGCAGGAGGGGTGTCACATGGGAGCACCCCATCGCTCCCATAATCCCCCACGCGGCCGCATTCTGCATCAGTTGGAGCCTCCGGGTGCTCCTCAAAGGGAGCCCCATGTAGAGAGCATTGCAGTAGTCCAGGCGGGAAGTGACGAGTGCCTGAGTGACTGTGCGTAGAGAGTCCCGATTCAGAAAGGGATGCAACTGGTGAATCAGGCGAATCTGAGGAAAAGCCCCCCTGGCCACGGCCGTCATATGCTCTTCTAAAGACAAAAGATGTGTGTGTGTGTGTGTGTGTGTCAAACTATTTTGCAAAACACCAAAAGGCGAGATGAAAAACAATGGGTGGAAACTAACCAAGGAGAGAAGCAGCCTGGAATTAAGGAGAAACTTCCTTTACAGCAAGAATAATTAATCTGTGGAACAGCTTGTCTTCAGAAGTTGTGGGGGCTTTGAAGAAGAGACCGGACATCCATTTGTCTGAAATGGTAGAGGGTGGTGTGGACTAGAAGACTTCCAAAGTCCCTTCCAATTCTATTAGTTTATGTCCGTGATGGCAAACCTATGGCACACGTGCCACAGGTGGCACGCGGAGCCATATTGGTGGGCACGCAAGCGTTGCCCTAGCTGAGCTCCAGCACGCATGCATGTGCTGGCCAGCTGATTTTCGGGCCTTCTGGGCCCACCGGAAGTCAGCAAATGGGCTGTTTCCGGCCTCTGGAGGGCCTCCGGGGTGGTGGTGGTGGGGAACGCATTTTTCACCCTCCCCAGGTTCCTAGAAAGCCTCTGGAGCCTGGGGTGGGGGAAAAACAGGCCTACTGGGCCCACCGGGCCATCACATGCTAAAAGTGGGGGGAGCACGGGGTGGTTGCATGCGCATGCATGGGGGGGGGGCAGGACACATAGAATTATGGGTGTGGGCACGCACGCACGCACGCAACCACCCCGCACTCTTGGCACGTGATGGCAAAAAGGTTAGCCGTCACTGTTCTATGTTCTGCTGTGTTCTATGTCTGGACAGCTATTTATCCAGAATGGTGAAGTAGGATCTCCTGCTGGGGTAGATGATTGGAGTAGAAGACCTGTAAGGTCCCTTCCTACTATGTTATTCTGTATATGTATAGGAGAGGCAAATTTTGTATATGAGAAACAAATCAGTTTTTATGCAGACGTCTTTGTCAGAATTCTTCTTACGGCAACGTATTTATGGGACCGGTTGTAACAACTTTTCAGTTCGACAGTTTGGAGCCATCTGTGTGTTCGTAAACATCAAAAGGAAGAGAAAAACAACAGGCTTGGGGAGAGGGGGGAGGAAGCCAAATGGGCCTTTATTTTGTTTACTGAAACATAAAATGCACACTCAAAAGGCTCTGTGATTAACAGATGGAAAGAGAATGAAAATACAAGAAGGATTTGCAGGTCAAAATGATTCTCTAGAACAGGGATCTCCAACTTTAGCAATTTTAAGAAAATGTTAAGACTTGTGGACTTCAACTCCCAGAATTCCCCAGCCAGCAAGCTGGGGAATTCTGGGAGTTGAAGTCCACATGTCTTAAAGTTGCCAAGGTTGGAGGCCCCTGCTCGAAGGAAGCAGAGTATAAATTTGGCATCTTAGGTGTTGGGTTGTCTATTGGGGGGGGGGGGCAACTTTGAATCTGGAAGGGACTGGCACCTAATTCAAAAAAGGAATTTTGCAAACCTGAAGTGGGGGCCTTAAGCCTCCACGGACTTTTTTTGACCCCTTCAGCTTCCAATAATGCAAAAAAAATAAATAAATCCCCACCTTGATTTTGGTCCTTCCCCTTCTGAAGGCCAGAAGAAGATGCTGGGTGTTCCACCTGGGAAAACAGCAGTTCCTCTCCAGGGTGAATCAGAGATGTCCACACAGAGGATATGGTCAAAAAATCAAGATGGTGGCCACAACTATGATTGAAGCACGTAGGACACATAAAAAGCAAGCAGAGTTTCAAACACACCATTGTAGTCGCCATCCTGACTTTCTGACCTCAGGCTGTGGAAACCCTAGGAGGAATTAAGCAAATATCTCAAAGGACTTCAGAGGACAGGAAAGCCTCTTCCAGGTAGACATCTCCTGGGGTCTAGGACAAGTTGTTGCAGTCATCTTGCCATGGCCAACTCATCATGACCAAATCACCATAGCCAACTTGCCATGGGACAATTTGCCATGGAACAAGAGTTAGACTAATACTGAAGAAATGGTGGAATATCATCATTAAAGAAAGGATGCCAAAGGAAGGACAAAAAGAAATGTGAATGGTAAAAAAACTAAAATAATTTTTAAATAATTTTAAATAATTAAATTGAATTGTTGAATTGTTCTGCAGCGAGTTTCCCATGGTGAGTTGGCCTGTGGCAAATTGGCCGTGGCGAATTGGCCATGACAAGTTGTCCCATTCCACCTCCTGGAGCAGGCACATGGAGAGCAAGGGAGGAAGATGCCTTCTCTTAATAGCCATTTTAATGTGCCCATCAGATGCCGATTTGTCAGGGGTGGCATAAGAGTCACCCTTCCTCTTCCCCTATAGATTCTGTCGGACCAATAAGACCTTTGGCGGCTTAAGATGAACCACATGCTAAGGTCTAAACCACATGCTGATCCTGACTGGATCAGCATTGCGATTCCGATTGCAATCGCAATCACAAATCAGCCACCACCATTCCTTTTTTTTTTGAAAACTGGTTTTATTAGAATTTTTCTTTCATCATACATATTTTATGAACATGAGTGTTGACCGGGTCACATCTTATACATCTTATATATATATCTATATTAATCTTTATAATCCATTCCAATCTTCCCATTTTTTCCATATTCATTTCTTTTATATAATTCTTTATCGCAAATTAATCATTTTTCACCATATCTTCCTATTTCAGCTTCTATCATATTATTCTTTTTTTTCCCAAGTGCATTTTACATGTTTCCAATTTCAACCATAATATTCTTTTTCCATACTTCTTTATCTTATCTTAATCTCTTCTTAATACATAATACATGAACGGTATCGCTATTTGCCCTTAATTCCTAATCCCTCACAATTAATTATCTTATTTCTCCATTTCAAAATATATTTCGCAAAATCCCCATCCCGCTTTTTAACATTTCAATTTTGTCTCTTAATTTAAATTGCCTTCAAAATTAAACCAAATTGCCAGTTCATATTTCATCTGCTATTCTGTTGTACTATAAGCAATATGCATCATCATATTCAAATCTTACATTAAAACCCTTTAACTTAATTGACCATCCACAACAAATCAACCAACCTTATTTGTGATGTAGGGTGCAAACAGACCAGTGGTGGAATTCAATTTTTTTTTACTACCAGTTCTGTGGGCGTGGCTTGGTGGGCGTGGTGTGACTTGGTGGGCGTGGCAGGGGAAGGATACCATAAAATCTCCATTCCCACCCCACTCCAGGAGAAGGATACTGCAAAATCTCCATTCCTACCCCACTCTGGGACCAGCCAGAGGTGGTATTTGCCAGCTCTGTGGGCGTAGCTTGGTGGGTGTGGCGTGGCGTGGCGTGGCTTGGTGGGTGTGGCAGGTGAAGGATACTGTAAAATGTCCATTCCTACCCCACTCCAGGGGAAGGATACTGCAAAATCTCCATTCCCACCCCACTCCAAGGGAAGGATATTGCAAAATCCCCATTCCCTCCCCACTCTGGGGCCAGCCAGAGGTGGTATTTGCCAGTTCTCTGAACTACTCAAAATTTCTGCTACCGGTTCTCCAGAACTTGTCAGAACCTGCTGAATAGCACCCTTGCCACAGACCAACAACTCTGAAAATAATCATCCTTTCTGAGGGTGAAGATGGGGGGGGTGGTGGTGGCATTTGTTTATTTTATATGTTTGTCCCCTTTTTCTGGAGACAGATGCTCCCTCCACACCTGTCCAAACGATACAATGTGCTTGTGAAGTTGGGATGCCCTGTGCCTTACCTGCCCATCCCTGCCCTTCTCTCCTCAGATGAGTTTCCACGATGACCAGGGCAGCTACATGGCCAATGACCGCAGCAGTGCCAGTGACGGCTTGAGCAGCAGCGAAGGGAGTTCCCTGACCTACTCCATCTTGTCAGACCACCTCCCCCCACCTCCAATCAGCCCACCCCCCAGACCTCCGCAGTTCCACGACCCCCAGGAAGAGCCCAGGGCCCTGGAGGCAGCCCAGAGCGGTCCCTCCGGCCCCCATCCCACAGCTCAGCTCACCCTACCTCCTCCCCCTCCTCCCCCTCCCCTTCCTCCCCCAATGCCCTGTGTGCCCCCTCCGATGCTACAAGGAAGCGTTCACCGCAGGAGTGAGTCCAACCACATGAGTGTTAAGCGGCTGCGCTGGGAGCAGGTGGAGAACTCGGAAGGCACCATCTGGGGCCAGGTAGGATCAGAGCCCCAATGGAGGTACATGCGTAGGACAAGGAATGGCAGGACCGGATGGGAGGCGGAGTGTAAAGAGGAATCAGCCTAGAATCCCTACATAGCCAGAAGCAGACTAAGTCAATCCCCCTTGAGTTGCTGTTGACCCTTCTCTAACTCCAACCAAGCGCTTACCATTAGCTGAGAAGATTCCTGTACATAGGCAAATAAATCAGCTTAATGGAAACTTCATGTGTGGACCTGGTCTTTCCTGCCTGACCGCATGGTGGCCCCGTCTCCTCCCACCCTGGGCCCTGCTTTGTGGAAATCCTGACTAGGTGGCTCAAGTGGCTAAGACCCTGAGCTTGTCGATCAGAAAGGTCGGCAGTTCGACGGTTCGAATCCCTAGTACAGGTCTCCTGTGTGAGCAGGGGGTTGGATTAGATGACCTCCAAGGTCCCTTCCATCTGTTACTGTTAGAGAAATCCTCTGAGCTTTCCACTCGGCCTGATGGAAAAGCCTGAAGCGGGGGTACCCCTTGCAACAACTTATGCCAGTTAATGATATGATTTCGAAGGCTGTGCTAAGCTTTCCTTGTTCTTTCCGTGTATATTTCTACGGTTACAAAAAAGGCACAAAAAAGTATATTTGGGGCACTGTGGTATATATCAAGACCTAGGGTCTTGATTGTGAAGCCATTTGGGCAGGGTGATGCCCCACCCTTTTGGCAGATTGTCCTCTTGTTGCTTTTGGGCAGGGGGGTGAGAGATAAATAAGCAATATTTGGCCCGCAAACAGAACTGCTCATTTTGGTTGCATGCCTGGCCGTTTGGGGAGAGGCGGGCAGGCTTGTCCGTAACTCCTCCTCCAGGTTCCTTTGTGGCCTTGGTGCCAACCTTTGCTTGGTGGGGGCCAGGCAGGGGATTTAGTGCAAAGTGCTGGGCAGCCGGCAGTTGGGCTGAGTGGGCATCGGCCAGGGGGCCCCAGGGCCCTTAGAAGAGTCAGTTGGCTCTTGGTGTATGATTCCCTGTTTCTTCCTTCCTGGCCTAGCTCGGGGAGGATTCGGACTATGACAAGCTAAGCGACATGGTCAAGTACCTGGACCTCGAGCTGCATTTTGGAACCCCGAAGCCAGCGAGTGAGTGTGGGGTCTCTGCCCAGCAGGGGCTTCTGGAAAGGGGGCTTGCTTTAGCGAGGGGCAAGAGAAGTGGCACCACCCGGGCATTTGGTGGTGCCACAGCCCCCTCTTACCCGGCCTGGGGTAGGGGCTGAGCACATGGTGGATTTGCTTCTCTCTGTGGGGCTTCTTCTGCCTCTGTGCTGCCCCCACAAGCTCTTTGTTTGCTGACTTGGGGCAACATCGCTTTGCTTCCCAGCTGCTCCCGGGATGCTCTTAGCTTTCTCTTGGAGCTTTTCTGGCTCATTCTTGTTTGCTTCTACCCCATTGCTCCTCAGATCTAGGCCAATGCTAGTATGTGGGTCACAGCTGGGCAGAGAGTGGGCGGGCAGGCGAATTGCCAAGTCTTTTACTCCAATATTCCCAGGGGGGAAGGGAGGAGGGGGGAGCCATCCACACATTTGCAAAGCAGGTGGATTCTGAAGTCCTCCCTCCCTCCCTCCGCTCTTCTGTGGGGCCATCCGGGCTCCCCAGATATGATAAAAACTTCAGCCCCCCCTCCATAATGCCCAGCCTTTACTCTGGCCATCCTGGATGTCGCTGGAGTGATGACTCAGAGGCTGATGAGGAGGAGTTTTGAAGAGCCCCTTTCTGTCGTTCAGCGGATGGGATGTCCGTCATGGCAGTGACCCTTACAACGTCTTGCAAGTTACGGGGCTATTTGAAGATGCAGGCAGCCCAGGTTCAAACCCACCTGTGGCCAGAGAAGCTTGTTGGCCAGTCGTGTCTTCCCCCCCATCCCCAACCTACCTGACAGGGTGGTTGTTTGAAGAAACATGTGGGTTGAATATATAATGCCTCGAGCTCCAGGAATTCACTAACTTCTTATTTGGACCTGCAAATCAATTTTTGACTCCTGGTGTCTGCCTGGACTAGTCCCTTCAGTTTCTTTGTCAAGGTTTTTCAGGAGTGGTTTGAGACTTGTAACCACTGCACTAAACTAGTTCTCTAACTAATAAATGAATAAATAAATATATTTGGCTGTAATCATTATTCCAATATGAAGAGGCAACCTGAAGCCGAAAGGGACTTCCTTATGGCTGTTGGGAAGTTGATGGCTCACAAATTTAAGGATATCCCTCAGCCAGCAGTGCTTGGGCTCCCCCTTATAGGTCTTTAGAAACCCACAAACATCCTCACTGTTACCCTCCAGAACTGGTTTTCAAAGGTAGACTGCCCCTAAGCTTGGAGGCGGATCATTGTGCCTGTTGCTGAGTTTCCCTTTTGAGCCTCGGACCGGGGTTGGTCATGCCAGAGGCATGTTGGGCAGAAGGCAAAGGTGACATTCTGGGTGGGCCAGTTGGGGAAGCCACTTCTCAGGCTGTGAGAAGTGAAGAGGAGGAGTCTTCCCCCCCCCCCAAGAAGCAATGGGGAATTAGGGGGTGCTGATGCTGGTCAGCGGGGTAGAGCATCTCATGCCTTTGACTGGAGATTCCAACTTGTCCTGGAATGCTGTGGGTGCCCGCCAGGGAACTTCCAGGATGCACAACGCATGTCATGCCAGTCCTACAGCTTCATTTTTTTCTCCTTCCCAAGGCCTCTTGGACCCTCTCCTTATCTCACATTAAACCTTTCAGTTTCTCTTCCAGAGCCGAGCCCCGTGCCGGAGCCCCTTAAAAAAAAGCACCTGGTTGAGATTCTGTCCCACAAAAAGGCCTACAACACAGGTGAGTAACAGCCGGCGGGCCAGGGGGGGTGCGGAGAAGACCTCAGGGCAACGGACAGGGAGATGGGAAGTTTGCCCAAGCTGGGGGTATCCATAGGTGTGCACATTAAAAAAAAATGGGGTGCTTGAATTGCCCATTGCTGCCACTGTCTTGAACTTTCTAACTACATCCTGTAGTTACCCACACCATCCTATACTCCTGGAGGAAAGGTAAGATATCGTATAACGGTGCTGGGTCTCATAAATGGAGGGGACGAATCAGCATGTAGGGAAGAAGTCCAGAAGGTATCTGCATGGCACTCAAAAAACAACTTACATCTAAATACTAGTAAGACAAAGGAGATGGTGCTAGATTTCCAAAAGCACAGAGAGGAATCTCCCCCACTGTATATCAAGGGGGTGGGGCTGTCTGGAGAGGGTTTCCTCTTTTAAATTCTTGGGAGTGCTTATTGGTCAAGATCTCATCTGGAAAAACCATGCGTCCCTGGTGATTGGCAAGGCCCAACAGAGACTTCATTTCCTTAGAGTCCTGCGGAAAAATCAGGTGGAACAATGGCTGATGACCTCTTTCTATCGGTCCACGACAGAAAGTGTCCTCACGTACTGCATCGCAGTGTGGTACGCTGGTTTAACTCCTGTGGACAGGAAGGCACAACAGCAAGTGATCAACTCAGCCCAAGAAACCATTGGTTGCCCTCAGGGGTGAAATGGTCCCGGTTCGAATCAGATCGCCCGATCCGGTAGTGATGGTGGCAGGTGGTTTGGAGAACCGGTAGCAAAAATCTCTCCCTCTCCCCCACTCCATGCGCATGCTCAGCTGAGCCAGGCGATCATCAGAGGCTTTTTTTTTTACTTTTAAAAGCATTCTTTTTGGCCGAAGAGGTTGTAGAAAAAATGACATGGATGACATCACCAGGTCTCGCTGCTTTAGCAGACTAAGGAAGATACTCAGAGATGATTCACACCCTGGTCAGGGTCTCCTCGCACTTCTACCATCGGGCAGAAGGCATAAAAGTATAGCCAGCTGAACAAATAGGCTTAAAAATAGTTTCTATCCTTGGGCTGTCAGACTCTTAAACACAACCACAATCACTCCACGCACACGCAGAAACGTATGACTAGCTTTTCTTTTTCTTTCTTTTTCTCCCCCCCCCCGCCCCCCATAATTACTTGCATTGGGATTATTCTTTCTTTCTTTCTTTCTTTCTTTATTATTAAATTTATATACCGCCCTTCTTCTAGTGGACTCAGGACGGTGCACAGCCAAGAATAAAAAGCACTCCAATACAAAATTTAAAATATTAATAAAAGAATTAAACAATTTGGCCCAAAAAATTGAAAAAACCAATAGGCAATTAAAATTTAAAACCCATAAACACTTTAAACTTAAAAGAGGGGGGGGGGTTATGCCAGCCCAGCTTGACAAAATAAAAAAGTTTTTAGGGCACGGCGAAAAGCCCGAAGATCAGGTAAAATACGGATCTCAGGGGGCAAATCGTTCCAGAGGGCTGGTGCTGCCACAGAGAAGGCTCTCCCCCTGGGTGTCGCCAGCTGACATTGCCTGGCTGACGGCACCCTGAAGAGTCCCTCTCTGTGGGAGCGAACCAGCCGGTGGGAGGCAATTGGTGGCAGAAGGCGGTCCCGCAAGTACCCAGGCCCTGTGCCATGTGCTATACTATTTATGTTGTTTGTATTTTCTGTCATGGATTGCACCAGTGAGGCAAAAACCAATTTCGTTGTATACTGATGTGCAATGACAATAAAGGCTATACTACTATATCAGTCAGAGGCTTGGAAGGGCCCTTGGAGGTCTTCTAGACCAACCTTCTGCCCAGTACAGGGATCCTCATGCCACTCTGGACCAAATGGCCCTCCAGTCGTTTCTGGAAACGTTTGATGATAAAATTAAAGAATAAACAGGTCTGTGGCAGAAAGTGCCACCGTCCTTGCTTGAATGTCACTGGGTGGGGTGGGGTGGGGGAATGACAGGACAGTCGAGAGCTTGTGCTGCCCTGCTGGATGGTGGGGAGGGGGCATCTGTGTGGTCTTGGCCGGCCCTGGCTGAGAAACCAAAGCCGCTTCGGCAAAGTCCACCCGGTGTCCTGCCTGATGCTATTCTCCTCCTCCGGCCAGCCATCTTGATTGCGCACCTCAAGCTCTCACATATCGAGCTGCGCCGGATCCTCCTGAGCATGGACAGCGACCGCCTGGAAGCCTCCCACATCAAGCAGCTGCTGCTCTTCGCGCCTGACGCCAAGGAGGTGCAGCACTTCCACAGCTACCAGGGAGACCCCAGCAAGCTGAGCGAGCCGGACCAGTTTGTCCTGCAGGTGAGTCTGAGCGAGGTGCCGGCAAAGTCTGTTTGGGAGGGGGGAGGCGAGAGCGGCCCAGTTGGGGGTCAGGAGGTGTCAGGAGGTGTCGGGGGTGACATGAAAGTGTTTAGCAGCCCCTGAAAAATCTGAGGATGGGTTCATTTGATAGGCTGTATGCTAAATAAAGCCAGGTCATGAAAGTAAATCAGGAAGTCTGTAATTGTGGACTGTGTCTGGCAAGAACAAAGAATGCTTATCTACAGGAAATAAGCATGTGTAAATCTTGTAACAATTCTGGGTAGTTAGAAAGCTGATAAAAGTAACAAGAATTAGGCAACTTGCAGGCCTCAGCTAAAAATTAGAAATACAGATGGCCTACAGCCAATAAATTGTGTATTAGATAATTCCTGAGGCATTCATTAGCCAAGGTTTAGGAATAGGGACAGTTAGAGAGCAATACAACAAATTGTAGAATTATTACTAAAATGTTTATTAGATGATATTTCTCACCTTGTCCCGCCTACTCTTTTAGTGCAAATGTATAAAGCTTACTTAATCCTTGGTTCTTGGTTCTTGGCATTTTGGCCAAGAGCCCTTTTCCTTGGAGAACTCCAATAAAAAGCAAACAGAAAACCTGCACCTCGCGTCTGGCGTCCATCATTGGCTTTGGCACCAGAGGTCAGACCTGAATTGGGGACAACACATTATCTGTGGAAAACCTCTTTGGGGTGATTGGTGTTGGAGTAAGCCCCTCACCAACCCAAGGGTAAACCAAGACGAATGTGGGGCTTTGGCGACTGTGGCCCAGGTTGTGTTGGACAAGATTGCCGACCTCCGGGCTTTTCGTCGGGCTTTGAAAACCCATCTTTTCCAGCTTGCCGGTCTAGCCTGATTCCTTCTAATTTTAAAATCTTTTAGAGTTTTTAGACTTGATTTTTTAATATTTATCTGTTTTAAATTTCAGCCAAATTTATAATTGTTTTATAATATTTTAACTTTTTTGTATTGGTTTTTTATTCGGCTGTTCACCGCCCTGAGTCCGTAAGGAGAAGGGCGGTATATAAATCTAATTAATAAATAAATAATAAATAAGATGCGCATGTCAGGGTTCACGCTTTATCTGTGTCCTCAGGGTAACCTGAGTGGTGCTCCTGGTTTCTGTAGTCTGCAGTTTTTTCCTCTAGAAATCTATTCCTACTCCAACACCATTACAAAGGTGTTCATCCCAAATTGTATAGCTAAAAGTCTGTAGGGATTCTCAGTCATCCAGGTTATGGTTGACATGGAAAAACTGCAGACTACAGGAACCAGGAGTGCCAACTCAGGTAGCCCTGAGGACACAGATAAACCTCCAAGTGGCCTCAACGACCCTCTAAAAGGATGGAAATGACCAGCTGTCTGCAAGGAGTATCAATCCTTCCATTCCCCACCATCCAGTCAGAGCTGAAGAAGCTTCTTGGAGGACTTCAAACGTCTTCAAAGAAAAACAAGGAAGTCCAGTTGCCTCCTGAAAAAGTACCTCTGGGACAACCAGGACCTGGATGATGGAGAATCCCTATAGACCTTCTTTTCCTTCTCTTCCAGATGCTTTTGGTGCCTGAGTATAAAACCCGCCTGTGCAGCCTTCACTTCAAGATAACCTTGCAGGAGAAAGTGGAGGAGATTACAGCCAGCTATGAGTGCATCTACAATGCTTCCCTGGAACTGAAGAATAGCAAGAAACTGGCCAAAATCTTGGAGGTGGGTCAAATAGCATTCCTGTTGCTAGTAGTGGCCACCAGAGGGCCACCACTCCCTTCTATTCGGCCACCTGTTGGCAATTCCCAGACTTTCAGGGTGCAAAGAGTCCCATCAGCTGCCTCTTCTTTGATCTCTCCCTCCCTCCCTCCCTCCCTCCCTCCCTCCCTCCCTCCCTCTCTCTTCCTCCCACCTACCCACCCCGCACAACATCGGCATGATGCTGCTTATTCTTTGTGGGTCTTCGTGTTTTCTCAGTGTTCCTTTCACTTCTTTTGATATCTAAAACGTCTGATTTTTTTAGAAGGAAGTGAAGAGCGGGTTGTTCTAACAGAGTTCTCTTCAGGGAGGCCCCTCTCTCCTTTTGGCCTTCTACCATCGCCAGCAAAGGCCATGCTGTTTGGGAAGGAGCCAGTTGGGGGCCAGGCACCCCTTAGCTCCGCCCTGTTGTCTCTTGCAAATGTGCTTTGCATGGCAGTGGAGGGGATATTGAAGGATTGCTTAGGTGGAGAGCTTGGCCCTTCCTCACAAGGAGGGGAGCATGGAAGGCTAGAATTCTGGGCGGGTGGGGGGTTTCCTATGGTCTTGGTTTAACCCTGCCCGCACTCACTATGTGGTCCTGTGTTTTAGTCCTGTGTGTCGGGCAATCCCTGCAGCACCCAGAGATGCTTCTTAGGAAGTAAAAGGGTAGATTGGCTGTGCTGGTGCCCTGATTGTTGGGGACTGAGCTCTGCCCACCGCTCCCTCTAACATGCAGGATAAACCACACAGCCCCAGGGGGCCAAACGGCTTGCAAAGGCCAGTCGGAGCCAAAAGCAGAGAGGGACTTCTGCTTCTCCCTTCCTGAACTAATATCTCCCTTTATACAATCCCCCACATCCACCCTGGCCATGTCCACCCAGCAACCAGGCAAAGAACCCCTTGCTAACATTTTTGAAGCCCACCACACAGAGGCATAGAATCAGGGGTGGGCTTCAAAAATGTTAGCAAGGGGTTCTTTGCCTGGTTGCTGGGTGGACATGGCCAGGGTGGACGTGGCCAAGTCGGCACCACGGCAGGGGTGGTGGTGGCATTTTTGCCCTCCCCAGATTCTGGAGGCTTTTCTTGAGCCTCCAAGAGGGCGAAACGGCCTCCCCAGGCTCCAGAGGCCCTCTGATAGCGGGTTTCAAATTTTTTTACTACCAGTTCTGTGGGTGTGACTTGGTGGGCATAGCAGGGGAAGGTTACTGCAAAATCCCCATTTCCTCAGCTGGGACTTGAGAGGCAGAGAATAGATGGGGGTGGGGCCAGTCAGAATTTTTACTACCGGTTCTCCGAAATACTCAAAATTTTCACTACCGCTTCTCCAAAACTGGTCAGAACCTGCTGAACTCTGCTCTGGTAGGCCTGTTTTTCACCCTCCCCGGCCTTCCGAGCATGCCCTGCACTTACCTGCATCCAAAACGGGCCGCATGGGGAGTCCTGGGAGGGGAGGGGTGTGGTGGATAGGGCCAGCCAGGAGTGGGATTTAGGGGTTCTCCGAACTGCACAGAATCTTAGCTAGAGGTTCTCCCAAACCCCTGTGAACCCCCAGCAGCCCGCCTCTGTATAGAATCAAAATCATGTGAATCAGCAATCTTAAACCTTTATAAAGTAAGGCCATACCTGGAATATCGTATCCAGTTTTGGTCACCCACATTACAAAAAAGATGTTGAGACTTTGGAAGAAGTGCAGAGAAGAGCAACGAAGATGATTAGGGGGCTGGAGGCTGAAACATATGAAGAACAGTTGCAGGAACTGGGTATCGCCAGTCTAGAGAAAAGAAGGACTAAGGCTGACACAATAGCAATATTCCAGTATTTGAGGGGCTGCCATAAAGAAGAGGAGGGGGTCAATCTATTTTCCAAAGCACCTGAAGGCAAGAAAGAAACAATGGATGAAATCCATTCAACTAATCAAGGAAAGAAGCAACTTGGAATTAAGGAGAAACGTCCTAACAGCGAGGACAATTAACCAGTGGAATAGGAGTTGCCCTCAGATGTTGTTGGTGCTTCATCATGGAGGTTTTTAAGAAAAGTCACTTATCTGAAATGGTATAGGGTCTGGACTAGAACAGGGGTCACCAACCTTTCGGATGTCAGGGACCACTAAACTCAGAATTTTAAATCCCACGGACCACTAATATCATCTGCCTAATGTCCAGCTGGGTGGGGGTGGCTAGGAGATCATGTGACTGAGTGGGCGTGGCCAACTCAATGTCACTCACATTGAGGGGTGCCTTGCTGGCCTCTACTCACCCCTCCCAGCCACTCCTTGCCTGCCCACCTGGCTCTTTAGGGCCCCAACAGGAAGCGGTTGTTGGAGCTAAGCAGCCACCAGGAGAAAGAGTTGGCAAAACAGCTCAGTTCAAATTGGATCTGAAGGAGGCCCAGCAGAAGCAACTCACTAAGGACTATGAACATAGGCTTCCCAAGCAGAGGGAAGACCTGCAGGAGTGCAAGACCAGGGATCGGTGCCTGGAGGCTCAGCGGGCTGAGATGGTCAGCCAGTTCCAGGCCATGATGCAGTCCCACTGGAACGAGGCCCTCCGGCTCTTCGCCACCACCGGCTCTTCCCTCCAGCCTTCACCCAAAGCCCCACACCAGGAGGCTGAAGCAGACCCCCAGTTGGAATTTCTGCCCCCCTCCGACCCACACAAAAAGACCCCGAAGGGGGAGACTCTCTGCATTAACACAAGTGTTCACTGGACGTGTCCAGCCCAGGGGCCGTAGTTTGAGGACCCCTGGTTTAGTGCAATATAAAAATTGCAAATAATTTTTGCTTAAAGCATTGTAAGCTGCCCTGAGTCTCCGGAGAAGGGCAGCATATAAATCAAACTAATAAATAAAATAAATAAATACATTTATCTGTGGACCACCAAAATTTTCTCGGGGACCATCAGGGGTCCACGGACCACCACTTGGTGACCGCTGGACTAGAAGACCTAGGTCTCTTCCAGCTCTATTTTGATTGAATGCAAACACACACACACACACACACTCCAAAGCTGTCTTCCTTTGAAGAGAAGCCACTTTGGAGCTTCAGAACATGCATTAAACAACAACAGGAGTTGGACCCCAGGAGTAAAAACAAGCAGCAGCACACACATTAAATGGCACCTTGCACCCACTCAAAATGCCATAAAGGACACCTGGTTAACCTCCTTTGCTGGCTATCAATTAACTCAGGGTTAGTAGGGGGAGACGTGCTGCTTGGCCAGCCCTGGAACCCTCTGTCCTCATCAGTTCAGCAGACATGGAGCTCCCCTGACTCAGTTCATGCGCATGGCCTGGAAGTCGGCCGGGGTCTCTAATGGTGGACTCAGCGCAGGGACTCCTGGTTTGGTCTTTCTTCAGTGTCTCCTGAAGCTGGACCAGATTCTGAGGATTCCCAGAGAGCGATGGGGCTCTTTGGAGGCTGGCTATGGAAGTGAGAAGCTACCCTCTGGATGTAGAGGGACATTGTGTCCTGCCCCCTCCTCCCAGAACCTCCGCTATGAATGATCCACCAGGCCTTCCAAGCATCTTCTGATCTGGAGAGCTGAGAGCACTTCACTTGAGCAACTTGCCTGGGTTCACACAACAATATCTTGAAGGGTTGTTTTGCATCACAGCAGCCCCAAAATATGTTGCCATGGCAAAACTAAGAAGCGCTACCTGCACTGCTTGACCCGTCTTCTGCCTTGGAAACAAAGCAAACGAGGAATCTGCCCACAGCAGAAGTGGTGGGAGTAGGGAGAGGAGAGAAACGGTCTCGGCTCTGGGGCCATGCCAGGGCTTGGGCTCCCTCACTGCCAACCTCAATCCAAGAAGGCGACTCAGAGAACTGGATGCCAGGGACCATGCTCTCTGCTTCACTCCCAGTGGCCAAGGACAGAGTGGGAGAGGAAGGTTTGGGACCCTTGTCCTCACCTTGGAAAAACCAGTTTGCTTTCGGGAGCGCCACTCAGTGCACCCCTCCATGAAGATGGCAGTGTGGCACTGCAGGGGTGAGAGCAGCAGAAATCCGGGGAAGCTATGCCAGCCTTAGTGATGCAGTCTGTGTGAGTTTTATACACATTTTTTGGCCACCGTTGTTAAGTGAATCCAGCTTCTCCATTGCCTGTGTTTGTTGGAAGCTGGCTGGGAAAGTGGCAAGGTCACGTGACCCTGGGATCAGGGGTGAAATGCTCCCGGTTCGGACCGGATCGCCCGATTCGATAGCGATGGAGGCTGGTGGTTCGGAGAACCATTAGCAAAAAACCCTGCCCGCCCCCAATGTCCAGCTGAGCCTCACAATCATCAGAGGCTTTTTTTTTACTTTTAAAAGCATTTTTTCTACAACTTCTTCAGCGGAAAAAAATGCTTTTAAAAGTTAAAAAAAAAGCCTCTGATGATCACAAGGGATCGTCAAAGGCTTTTAAAAGAAAAAAACCCTTTTTTTCTTTTAAATGCCTCTGGCGATCCCAGTTGAGTTGCCTGATCGGCAGAGGCTTTTTTAAAAGCCTTTTGAAAGCATTTTTTTACAGAATGGTTTTAAAAGTAAAAAAAAAATTGGCCACGCCCACCCAATCACATTACACCCCCCCCCCCCCAACCAAGCCACAACCACAGAACCAGCAGTAACAAATGTTGGATTTCACCACTGCCTGGGATGCTGCATCTGTTGAAATACATGCCAATTGCCAGGTGCCCAATTCTTAAAATGGACACCCAACATCAAAAACGTCATCAAAAAAGCACAACAAAGAATGTTCTTTCTACGCCAACTCAGGAAGCTCAAACTGCCCAAGGAGCAGCTGATCCAGTTCTACAGAGGAATGATTGAGTCTGTCATCTGCACCTCCATAACTGTCTGGTTTGGTTCTGCAACCCAACAAGACAGACCCAGACTTCAGAGGATCATTAGAACGCCAGAAAAAACCATGGCTACCAACCTGCCTTCCATTGAGGACCTGGATACTGCACCAGTCAAAAAGAGGGCTGAGAAAATATCTACAGACCCCTCACATCCTGGACATAAACTGTTTCAACTCCTACCCTCAAAAGGACGCTATAGAGCACTGCACACCAGAACAACTAGACACAAGGACAGTTTTTCCCGAACGCCATCACTCTGCTAAACAAATAATCCCCTCAACACTGTCAAACTGTTCACTAAGTCTGCATTACTATTCTTCTCTTCCTTACTAGTATCTATCTCTTCCCACTTGTTACCATAACCATGTTGCCTGTATCTTTCAATTTATATTATTTTTATTTGTTTCCTAGTACGATTTGATAGCCTATTAGTAACCTTGACTATCACTAAGTGTTGTATCTTTTTATTCTTGATGAATGTATTTTATTCTCCTTACGTACCCTGAGAGCATATGCACCAAAGACCTTGTTTTTGTCCTTGTGTGTCCAATCACACAATTGTCCTTGTGTGTCCAATCACACTTGGCCAATAAAGAATTCTATTCTATACTATTAATCATATGACTGCAAGGATGTTGTGACGGTTTTAAGACAGCCTTAAGACACTTTTTTCAGCACTGTCGTAATTTCAAACAGTTGCTAAATGAATGATTATAAGCCGAGGACTAAACTACCTGTAGTATCTCTTTTATCTGCTAATGGTCATCCCTAGCCCTGCCTCCTTCTATGATTGCGGCTAAGGGAGGGCAATGCTGTGCTGTCTTGTCCTTACAAAACACAACCTGGGATGATGTGTGGATGTGCTCAGCTCACTATAGAGCCTTGGTGGTGCAGCGGACTAAGTGCTGTTATGTAGCACTTAGCTGCCAGCTGCCTGCAATTAGTGTGAGTTCAAATCTCACCAGGCTCAAGGTTGACTCAGCTTTCTATCCTTCTGAGGGTGAGGGTCCCCAGATTGTGGGGGCAATAAGCTGACTTTGTAGAAACACCGCTTTTCAGGGGCCAAGAGCCCTAATAAGCAGGTATTTACCTAAGAATGAAGGCTATTGCTGTAAGTGCATTGTAAGCCACCCTGAGTGTTCAGAGGAGGGTGGCATATAAATTGAACTAATAAATAAATAGATAAAATTAGCCACCTGTATTTCAGCTAGTAGGATTATCTCAGGGTGCGCAGCTGCTTCGTTTCTAAGAAAGTTCAGCCTAGACATTGCCTCGTCTGGCTGGGCTTTGGGTAGGCAGGGCTCCTAGATTTATTACACACATATAAATCCTGTGTGTGCAATGCATACGTCAAATCTCTACCTGCCACTGTCTGCCTATTGTGTGAACCAGGACTGAATCCTGTTAAGTCGGAACCAACAGACAGGACAGAAATGGGAAGAGAGGTAATGGGTGGTTTTTCTCTGATCTGTGATTCACCAAAAACTCTCTTTGCAGTTTGTGCTGGCCATGGGCAACTACCTAAACCATGGGCAACCCCAAACCAACAAAACAACCAGCTTTAAAATCAACTTCCTCACAGAGGTAAGTGGCTTCCAAACCTGGCTAGATCAGTGATGGGTTTCAATTTTTTTTACTACCGGTTCTGTGGGTGTAGCTTGGTGGGTGTGGCAGGGGAAGGCTCCTGCAAAATCCCCATTTCCTCCCAGTCAGTTGGGACTTGGGAGACAGAGAATAGATGGGGGTGGGGCCAGCCAGAGATGGTATTTACCGGTTCTCTGAACTACTCAAAATTTTCGCTATCGGTTCTCCAGAACTGGTCAGAACCTGCTGAAACCCACCTCCTGGGCTAGATGGATGCTCTGCTTGGGTTAAAGAGGGAACTTTGATTTATGTATCATCATGCCTTTAGCAACCACATTCTCTTCTCCAGATGAGATGTGAGACCTTCTCCTTCAGGTCTCTCAATGGTGCACCCATCACTGTTGTCACCCGGACTATCTCTTCTGCTGCTGCTTGTCCTCTTTTTTTCCCTCTTTCCTTCCACCTTTCCCCCACTTTAGGGTTTTCTCCAGGGAACAATAAGGATGCAAAAATGTGAAGGAAGCGTTTCTGGGTTCGAGTGGACGGTGGCCCGATATGCACACAAACGCACTAGCATGGAAATTGACTTGAGAAGTCTTGAGAAACTATTATAAAATAAAAACACATAAAAACAAAACCTACAAGAAGGCATCAACAGCCTACAAGATTCTCCTCTCAGCAAAGTCCATTAGCACTAATCTCCCCCCAAACATGGGAGGCTCTCTGTGTTCTTTGTCAGTCTTCTCAGGAGCAAGGCAGTGAGTCACTCAGCTCTTTGTAGTGACTCAGCTCTGAAGGTTCTCTCCGAGGGTCTGTGGACCTCTCTGCGTGCGAGTCTCTACATCTCCATCTCTGGAGAGTCTCTCCATCAGTCTCTCTTAGTGGCTGCAGTCCTGCTGCTACTTACAGTATATACTATACATATATATATATACATATACAGTATATGCTGAGATGGGCAGCCATATTTTAATCTAATGAATCTAAGGAGCTTAAACCAAATCAATGATATGGAGGCTGTTACAAAACCCTCTTTACGAGCCCCAACTGGGAGCAGAGAAAGCTGACCGGGATAACAACTGAGTTAGGTGTATCGTGAAAATAACATGGCTGAGTTAGTCTTGTTGTGAAAAATCCAACCATTATGAACAAGCATGTTCATTTTCTGGATTACGTTTTTGGCTGAAATGATGGACCGTGTTTTTGAGCCGGCCAACAACAAGCACTTTATAGACTGGAATTACCTTGTCACCAGTGGTGGGATTCAGCCAGTTCGCACCACTTCGGGAGAACCGGTTGTTAACTCTCTGTGCAGTTTGGTGAACTGGTTGTTGGAAGAAATCATTAAGGAAGAGAAGCGGTTGTTAAATTATTTGAATCCCACCACTGCCTGTCACCTGATCAGTGTTATGTTTCTCTTTTGGCATTCTTCTAGCTGAACACAACGAAAACCGTCGATGGGAAATCCACCTTTCTGCATATTCTTGCCAAATCGCTTAGCCAACATTTCCCAGAGCTCCTGGGCTTTGCCAGGGATTTGCCCACAGTGCCACATGCTGCCAAAGGTAATCCACAAAGGATGGGGCTTTTTTTTTTCCTGACATCACTTGGTTTATTGGAAAACAGGGATGGAAAGAATCGGTGAGTCTCCCAGGTCTTCCCATTTAAAGGTAACGGTAAAGGTTCCCCCACACATACATGCTAGTCATTCCCAACTCTAGGGGCCGGTGTTTCAAAGCCGAAAAGCCAGTGCTCTCCAAAGACGTCTCTGTGGTCATGTGGCCGGCATGACTCAACACCAAAGGTGCACAGAACGCTGTTACCTTCCCACCAAAGGTGGTTCCTATTTTTCTACTTGCATTTTTTACCTGCTTTCGAACTGTTAGGTTGGCAGAAGTTGGGACAAGTAACGGGAGCTCACCCCATTACGCAGTGCTAGGGATATGAACCGCTGAACTGCCGACCTTTCGATTGACAAGCTCAGCATCTTAGCCACTGAGCCACCACGTATCTTCTGCCCATTTATATTCTTACTAAAACTCTTGTTCCCATAACCCTTAACTGGGCGAAATGATGCATCATAGTTCAATGACTTTTGAGCCAAGGTACTCATATAGACTAACTTGTAGAATGCATCCAAAATCTGAGACCCATAACCCTTCTGGAATTGGAATTTAGCAAATTTTATGCAACATTTTATGACAAAAATTATCCCTGAAACAGTTTATAAAAAAGTACAAAAGGTTATTTAAAAATTTCCAGTGCTGATGTTTGACTGTGATATGTACTTCAAGATGGACTTGCTTCAAGGAAAATCCATCTCTGAATAACAATAGCAATACTACTTTACTTTATTTACTGCCCCATAGTGCTTTTCATCAGGAATCTCCAACCTTGTCAGCTTGAAGACTTGCAGACTTCCAGAATTCCCTAGCAAGCATAGCTTCTTTGAGATACACTGGTCTGATGTCAGGCCTGCCTCTGCTTAGGCCCTTAGGAAAGAAAGACCCTCGAGTCCCTTTGGTTGAACTGATAGGTTCTTTTACTAAGGTTAAGTGGTTGCAGCAAAAGAAAGGCTAGATCTGAGTATTTCCATGCAAAGGTTACAATTTTCCCCTTTCCATGGCCCTCCCCCCTTGACCAGTTCATCATTGTCCAAGAGGCCTCTAACCTTGGCAACTTTAACTCTTAGGGATTTTCTTCTCCAGCCAGTATATTCCCCCCAAACAACCTAGATCCTCATTTTATCGACCTTGGAAGGTTGAAAGGCTAAAACAGAATGGCTAACTTGCAGAATGCATCCAAACTCCATACAATATTTTATGACATAAACATTATTGTAAACACTTTATGGCATAACATAGAATGTCATAAAACATTTCCTGTGCTGTTGTTTGACCATGCTATACAGTTCAACACGGGTTAATTTCAAGGCAGTTCCATCTCTGTGTGTATCACAGCTTTTCCAGTCAAGACAGGACATTAGAAGTCTTGTCATTGTTGAAGGCAATTTAGAAATATCTCCAGAAGGATGACTCAACAGGTCACATGTGGTCTAGTTTATTTTCAGTCTTCTAACCCAGTTGGAGAAAAAGGATGGAAAA
Organism: Coluber constrictor foxii; assembly: GCA_038048745.1. NCBI lineage: Eukaryota > Metazoa > Chordata > Lepidosauria > Squamata > Colubridae > Coluber > Coluber constrictor. Next base: position 17,312,508 of record CM075973.1, on the reverse strand, counting down.
CAGCTAAAGAGAAGATGCCTGAAATTGAAGAAGCTTCACAGGCTTAATCATAAAAGCTATTTTCACAGAATAGACAGGGGCTGCCCGAAGTGTCTCGTGAAAAAGGAAAAACTAACAATCCATTCATAGTTTCACCAAAAAAAGTTTGGGAATGTTACCCATTGCACAGACGGATCATGCAATAGAGGCACTGTTTCCCAACCTCAGCCACTTTAAGACACGTGGACTTCAACTCATAGCTGGAAGGGGAATTGTGGGAGTTGAAATCCAGTATCTTAAAGTGGCGAAGCTTGAGAAAACAGTGCCATAGGACAACCATTACACCATCCAATTTGCATAAGCAAAATAGGGCCTTTCCATAGTGAGAAACTGAGACTCACCAGAGAGACTCATCCAACTGTCCGTCTATGAATCCTTCACTCCAGTCTCATCTTAGCCTTGCCGCCATTCCTCCAGCATGATATTTCTCAACCATGGCAATTCAAGAACCATGTAAGCTGAATTCCCCAGGCTGACGTTTGGAAATTCTGGGAGTTGAAGTCCACAGGTCTTAAAGTTGCCAAGGTTAAGAAACACCCATCCAGTAGCAAAAGGTGTTACAGCATACTGTCCCCTCCAGTATGTGACTCTGCCCATCCCTACTTAGGGACGTGAGTGCCTACATAGGGACGAGAGACCTAACCCTAACCCTAACCCTAACCCTAAGTAGGGACTCTCGTCGTTATGTAGAGACTCTCGCCCCTAGGTAGGGACTCTCGTCCCTAAGTAGGGACTCTCATCGTTATGAAGGGACTCTTGCCCCTAGCTAGGGACTCTCATCGTTATGAAGGGACTCTTGCCCCTAGCTAGGGACTCTTGCCCCTAGCTAGGGACTCTCATTGTTATGTAGGGACTCTTGCCCCTAGCTAGGGACTCTCGCCCCTAGATAGGGACTCTTGCTCCTAAGAAGGGATTCTTGTCCCTATATAGGGACGAGAGTCCCTACCTAGGGACGAGAGTCCCTACTTAGGAATGAGAGTCCCTACCTAGGGATGAGAATCCCTACTTAGGAATGAGAGTCCCTACCTAAGGATGAGAGTCCCTCCCTAGGGACAAGAGTCCCTAAGTAGGGACAAAAGTCACTACATTGGTACATCCCTACATAGGGATGAGAGTCCCTACTTAGGGACAAGAATCCCTAATTATGGACGAGAGTCCGTAATTATGGACGAGAGTTCCTACATAGGAACGAGAATCCCAATATAGGAACGAGAGTCCCTAATTAGGGACGAAAGTCCCTACTTAGGGACAAGAGTCCCTTCATAGGGAGGTGAGTCCCTACATCGGGGTGTGAGTCCCTACATAGGGATGTGAATCTTTACATAGGGAGGTGAATCCCTACATAGGAACGAGGTCGCAAAAGGGGATCACGTGTCCCCAAGACACTCATGTCTCTCCTGATCCTTCCCTTCACTAGACTAGCCAGGCCCAGTTCCTGAAACCATTCTTCATATGTTTTAGCCTCCAGTCCCCTAATCATCCTGGTTGCTCTTCTCTGCACTCTTTCAAGAGTCTCCCCATCTTTTTTATAGTGTGGTGACCAAAACTGGATGCAGTATCCTAGGTGTGGCCTTACTAAGGCTTTATATAGTGGCATTAGTACCCCCCTTGATCTTGATTGTATCCCTCTGTTAATGCAATTTAGTTAATGCATTGGCTTTTTTGGCTGCAGCTTCACACTGCTAGCTCATATTTAACTGGTTGTCCACTAAGACTCTGATATCCCTCTCACAGTTACTGCTATGTAGCCAGTCTATATGTGTCCTTTTGGTTTTTCTTGCCCAAGTGTATGACTTTACTTATCTTCACAAAGAAGGTGACGTGGATGAAGCTGTAGACATTTTGGACCGTTTTTTTTTCCTCTCCTTAGTGAATCAGAGAACATTAACAGCTGACCTCAACGACCTTCATCGCACTGTCCACGAGATTGAAATCGCCTGCCAGAATATGGTGCCTTCATCACCTGAGGACAGATTTGTGCCTGTGATGGATGTATCCTTTTGTTGAAAAGGACAGACTTCCTAGGATTGATTCCACAAATGAAGCCACCATCCCACCATCGCCAGCCACAGAAAAAGGGAAAAAGCAAGTTTGATTGAGAGATGGGGGTGGAAGGAAGGGAAGGGAATATCTGGGAAGTTTAGGTCATTTCTGGATCTTCTGGAGAACCAGAGGAAGTTGACTGGTGATGTCCCTGGAATGGATGGGTCCAGAGTTAGAGGACTGAAGAGGGGAGATGGTGGTGGGAGCCTTCTGAGAGGCAAACCCTTCTCATTCCTATTATAAAGGGGGTTGAAGTCCACAAGTCGTAAAGTTGTCAAGGTTGGAGACCCTCCACTAAATGACTCCTAAATCATATCTGGGATGTAATTTCTTTTTCTTTCAGGCTGGCATTGAAAATATCTATCCTTCATTGGAGTTTGGGGTGGGTGGGTGTAGGTGAATGTTGCCCAAATTCAGCGATTTTTGTAACCAAATTATGGTGGTGTGAATAGTGGGAAGTGTCACAAATTGGGAGCTGGAGGATAGTTTCATGTTGCCCCCTCTTAAGTTAGAATCTCTGCTCTTTCCCCCCTTCCTATCTCCCCTGGGAGATACTGCTGCATTTGCTTATCCTTCTCTCACCCCAAGAGCTGCCCCCACCCCGGACAATGGACTGACCCATCGCTTGGAGCTGTAGGAAGGAGCTAAATGAGTTGCCATTGACACATGTGCAGTGTGAGTGTTGGTATCAGAAGTCCCTCTAGAAATGTGTGCCTTCGGAGTTGCGTGATTGGCTCAACTTGGTGTTGTGTGTCTCCAAGACAGTTTTGAACTGCCTGGATTTATCCCTACAGTTTTCTTGGCAAGGTGGCTTTCGGAAGTGGTTTGCCATTGCCTCCTTCCCCAGGCTGTGAAAGAGTGACCGGCTCCAAAATCACCCAGTTGCCTTCATGCCCAAAGTGGGGCTGCTGCTCACAGTTTCCCAATTTCCAGCCAGGGGTGGGCTTCAAAAATGTTTAGCAAGGGTTTCTCTGCCTGGTTGCTGGGTGGCCGTGGCCATGGTGGGTGTGGCCTAGTGGGCCTCTTGCACCATGGCAGGGGGGGCGTTTTTGCCCTCCCCGGGCTCCGGAGGCTTTCCTTGAGCCTCCAGGAGGGCGAAAACGGCCTCCCCAGACTCCGGAGGCCCTCTGGAGGCTCTCCTGAACTTCCGGTAGGTCCATTTATTGCCCTCCCCGAGCCTCCACGCACGCCTGCACTTATCTGCATCCTCGGAGGAGAGGGGTGGACAGGGTCAGCCAGGAGTAGGATTTGGGGGTTCTCTGAACTGCACAGAATCTTAGCTAGAGGTTCTCCTAAACCCCTGTGAACCCCCAGCAGCCCACCCCTGCTTACAACCACTGTACCAAACTGGCTCTCTCTCTCTTTTTTTTTTAACCTGGATAATTGAGAATGTCAGAAGGTGTGAGCTGCCAGGCTCACACCTTCCATCATTTCTTCTTGATCACCTTTCCATCATTTCTTCTTGATGGAAAAATGCAAGCAGGCGTTGCTTGTCCATCCTTAGCCATCCGCTGCAGGCCTTCCTGGAGAGTGCAGATCCCACCATCCAGTCCCTCGATGATCTCCAGCATAAAGCCATGGAAGAATTCAGGAAAGTTTTGTCCTTCTTTGGGGAAGACTCCAAAGTCACAACCTCTGAGGATTTTTTTGGCATTTTTGCTGAGTTCATGAGCAAATTTGAGGTGAGTATTGGGCTTTTATTCTACTTTGGTTACAACCGTGGTTGGGGCTTTAATCAACCAGGTGGATTTTGTTCTATTGTTTGCATTGCTCCTGGAGGATAAGGAGAGGGCAGGGGTTTCAAACTTGGTTTCATTGAGGGCCGCATAAGGGTTGTGTTTGGCCAGGGTGGACAGGGCTGGGTGGGCATGGCCAGTTCAACATCATTCATGTCGGGGGTGCCTGTCGTGGCCAAGTCCTAAGGCAGGACTTCCCTCAGACCATCCCTCCCTCTCATAATCTCCTTCCTTCCTTCTCTTCTTTTTCCTTCCCTCTTCATTCTTTCTTCTTCCTTCCTTCTTTCCTTCTTCCCTTCCTTCCTTCCTTCTCTTCTTTTTCCTTCCCTCTTCATTCTCCTTTCTCCTTTCTCCTTCCTTGCTTCCTTCTCTTCTTTTTCCTTCCCTCTTCATTCTCCTTCCTTCCTTCTTTCCTTCTTTTCTTCCTTCCTTCCTTCTCTTCTTTTTCCTTCCCTCTTCATTCTCCTTTCTCCTTCCTTGCTTCCTTCTCTTCTTTTTCTTTCCCTCTTCATTCTCCTTCCTTCCTTCCTTCTTTCCTTCCCTCTTCATTCTCCTTCCTTCCTTCTCTTCTTTTTCCTTCCCTCTTCATTTTCCTTTCTCCTTCCTTCCTTCCTTCTCTTCTTTTTCCTTCCCTCTTCATTTTCCTTTCTCCTTCCTTCCTTCCTCCCTCCCTCCCTCCCTCTTCTTTTTCCTTCCCTCTTCATTCTCCTTTCTTCTTCCTTCCCCTCTTTCCTTCCTTCCTTCCTTTCCTTCTTTTTCCTTCCCTCTTCATTCTCCTTTCTCCTTCCTTGCTTCCTTCTCTTCTTTTTCCTTCCCTCTTCCTTCTCCTTCCTTCCTTCTTTCCTTCCTTCCTTCCTTCTCTTCTTTTTCCTTCCCTCTTCATTCTTCTTTCTCCTTCCTTGCTTCCTTCTCTTCTTTTTCTTTCTCTTCCTTCCTTCCTTCCTTCTTTCCTTCCCTCTTCATTCTTCTTCCTTCCTTCTCTTCTTTTTCCTTCCCTCTTCATTATCCTTTCTCCTTCCTTCCTCCCTCCCTCCCTCCCTCCCTCCCTCTTCTTTTTCCTTCCCTCTTCATTCTCCTTTCTTCTTCCTTCCCCTCTTTCCTTATTTTTCCTTCCTTGCTCTCTTCCCATCTTTCCATCTTTTTCTTCGTCTTTCCCTTTCTCCTTTCCTGTCCCTTCTTGCATGCTTGAATGCAAAAGGGGAAACATTTCTCCTTTTGTTTTGTTTTTAGTCTGCCTTGCTAGCCCTCTGCCAATGAAAACGGAGTCGAGGAGGAGCTCCACTTTTGCTGGCAGAGGCACCACAGGCCGGTCCTTTGTTGTTTCCAGGGGGCCAGATCCTAGAACCCCATGAGCCAGATGCGGTCTCTGTGGCTCAAACCCCTCATTGAACTTGCCTTTCTCATCTCCATACACACCTACCGTGCAGTGAACTGGACTGTGTTGAGTTGTCTCCTTCTGGACTTTTCAGTCCTTACAGATGTGAAAATGCAGTGTTGGGATTTTAAATTGCCTTGATGGCCTAGAGCAGGGATCTCCAGCGTTGGCAACTTTAAGACTTGTGGACTTCAACTCCCAGGATTCACAAGTCTTAAAGTTGCCAAGGTTGGAGATCCCTGGCTTAGAATGTCCTTGTGTTTAATGCCTGCCTATCTTGGGCAGGGGTTGGGCTAGGAGACCTCCAAGGTCCCTTCCAGCTCTATGATTCTATGATTCTCTTCTCTCTACAGCGGGCCTTCAACGATGTGCAGGCCAATGAGCCCTTGTGCAGCCCGAAGATGATCCCCCCTCTTGCCTGGTGACCGGAGGGTTGAAGAAAGACTGCAGCATGGTGCTTTCTTGCCCACAGTTTGGCTGCTTTGAGTCCAGTCTGGCGGTCAGCGCAAAGCAAGTTTCTTCTCAGCGTGGAAGCAGCATTGCTGGAGACTGGCAGAGGACGTGTCTGTGCCCATTTCTATGGAAACTGCCTTCAGAAAAAGAGAGGGGGGCTAGCTGCAGATTTCCACACACTTCTCCGCACCAGGGACATATTTTTTCCCCCCACAGAGATATTCCATGGTTGCTAAACTTGAGTGCTAGAATCCAAGGTGTAAGGAAGGAGGCATGGACAAAGCTGCCCCAGCTTTCCTCTTACTTTTCATGGCCTTTCTGGGAACTCCTTTATGTCGGGGAACTGTCACCTTGCCTGCAGGTGGCATTTGGGAACAGTCAACCTGTACAGGGCTTGCCTAGTGCCCCAAAGGAAAAACGGCATGACACGATCCCTTTGCTCCCAAAGGAACCGATTTGCTCCCTTCTCCTGCCTCCTGGTCTTGCCGGTGGTTGCAAAGGTAGCCAGCCAGTCTTTCGTTCCAGTCAACTCTCTTGGGAAAATAGATCCCTAAAGGAAGTGACCCACACAGGCAGGATGGGGGCTGAAGCCTTCTCTCTAGAGCTGAATGGCAGCAAAAGAGGGGAAGTGCCCTCACCCTGCCCAGCGTCCGGTGCCTGTTCCACACACCAGGTTCTGCTCTGCTGTCTCTCGGCCAAATGTCCGGGAGCAGAAGAGCCTATGGTTATGTTTTGGTTACTTGATTTGTTGGGTTGCCAACTCAGAATTCCTTGGGGAGTTCGAGGCAGCCCGTGTGAGGAACACCATTCCGTTTAAGTGCAAGCAGTCACCCTCTTATGGCCCAGGGTGCGTAGGCAGAAGCAGGCATCTCTGGAGACCTTTATTGGTCTGATTAAAGGCCACGTCATACGGCCCTACAACGGCCTGATAAGGCTCCACCCAGGGATGAAATCCAGCAGGTTCTGACAGGTTCTGGAGAACCGGTAGCGGAAATTTCGAGTAGTTCAGAGAACCAGCAAATGCCACCTCTGGCTGACCCCAGAGTGGGATGGGAGTGGATGCTTTGCAATATCCTTCCCCCAGGAATTGGGAGGGAATGGGGATTTTGCGATATCCTTCCCCTGGAGTGGGGAGGGAATGGGGATTTTGCAGTATCCTTCCCCTGCCATGCCCACCAAGCCACGCCCACAGAACCGGTAGTAAAAAACAATGGATTCCACCACTGGCTCCACCCCACACTCCCCTAAAAGCAGCCCCCCTCAGTCCCCAAAAGCCAGTAAACAAGAAAAGAAGCCCAAAGAGAGGGGGAAAGCTCACAGGGCAAGGTCCAGAGTCCAGGTGCAAAGGCCAAAGGCAAGTCCACAAGGCAAGAGCATGAGACAAACCCAGGTGGGAAGTGGGGTGCGGGTGGGGGTGGGGATGGAGACCGTAATCCAAAACAATGGTTCCTGGCAAAGACTAGCTCCCCATGGCTTCTCCTGAAGTCACTCCACTCCAGGTGTTCCTTGTGAGGAGGGAGGGACGACCTTCTCCTGAGTAGCCTGGCAGCTCTTCTCTGGGCTTGCCTACACTCCCCTCTCCGTGCCCTTGGATCAAATGGGGGAGGCAGCTGCTCCTCATTAGGGGGGATCCGCTGCCTCTCAGCACCACTGCCTGTCTGCAGTCCATCCTCCCCTGTGTCTGTGAAGGCTCTATGTCTGGTTGACCACCTCCCCCAGTGCCTGAGGGCCTGGGAAAGCATCATCCTCACGTCCTGGCCTCTCCAAGTATGCCAAGGGAGACGTGCCATCCCTGTCGAATGGTCCCAACTTCTCCATCTCCTCCTCCTCCTCCTCCTCCTCCTCTTCCCCTTCTCCTCCTCTTCTTCCCCTCCTCCTCCTTCTCTTCCTCCTCCTCCTCTTCTTTTTCTCCTCCTCCTCTTCTCCTTCTCCTTCTCCTCCTCCTCCTCCTCCTCACCCTCCAATGGGGCCATGACAGACCCTGAGAAGGATGTGGAATAGAAGAATGACAGTTTCCAAGAAGCCCATGAGTTTTCATGGATAAAGACTCTCCATAGACATTTAGCAGAGAGCAAGCTCATTGCTTCAGGAAACCACCAGACCTGTGAGATGCCCCAATCCATTTGGTTCCCCCCTCCCGCCCCCCAGTGGGTGTCCAGCCAATCCTTTCCCTTAGCCCCTTATTGGAGATGCTTGGAACTGGAAATGAACAAAAGGCCTCCTCAGATATCAGTCCAGCATCTCGCAGCCTGTCCACCATGGAAGAAGCCCCATGCCCCATGCTTCCTTGCCTGCCTTTGCGATCAGTAGCAGCAACTTCAGCCTGGCATGGGCGAAACCGAGACCATCAACAATGGGGGCCTTAGTGGGCTCTGACCCACCACATTTCTTGTTGAAATAAAAATCCCAACCCAGCCGTTTCTTGCAGAGTGTTCTCCAGGTAATCACCTTCCTTACATATTGAACAGGTACACATAAGGGCTTCTCTTCTGTTGTTTATTTCGATGTCCCTCTCACATTGGCCCTCCTTGTTCTGTGGGGGGGATCCGTTGGGAGCTCAGCTCCTCTTTTCAAAGAGCTGCAATGAAATATTTCAAGGTTACTTTACGCTAAAGATGATGGCAATGACGATCCGAGATCTGCTCCCCTTGTAACTTTGCAAGGCCGTGTGGAGGGGCGAAGAGCTCTTTGTTTCCGGGCACTATTTTCTCGTGACATTTTTCCAAGGTTGAAGATTGTCCCCCCTGAGAATTGTGTATAGACGTGAGCCCCGTGTCTCTGTACGAATCTTTTATGATGCTATCATGTAATAAAGAACTCTTCTCTCTGTAGCAAAGTGGCATCCGTTTGGCAACTGAGTCCTTTTACCCCTGATCCAAACCAGTCATCTGTATGAATGAGATGATGGTTTATGGGCTCTTTGCTCCTAGATACCATTGTGTTTTTCTCCCATCCTTGTGACATAAATTGTGTTGCCCTACAGTCATCATCATAATCATATGATCATTTGTCAAGCATATATAAGATAACAGGTAAAACTATAAACATAATTTGAATACATGAAAAGAATAAAAGTAAAAAAGAATATTAGGAGAGGGACGGTAGGCACGCTGGTGCGCTTATGCACACCCCTACAGACCTCTTTTTTAAAAAAGAAATTGATTTATATACCGCCCTTCTCCGGAGACTCAGGGCGTCTTACAATGCATTAAGCAATAGCCTTCATACTTTTGTATATGCTGTACAAAGTCAGCTTATTGCCCCCACAAACTGGGTCCTCATTTCACCTACCTTAGAAAGGATGGAAGGCTGAGTCAAGGTTGAGCCTGGTGAGATTCGAACTTACAGTAATTGCAGACAGCTGGAGTTAATCACAATGCTTTTAGTCTGCTAGGAATTTAGTCTTCTTAGGAATGGGGTGAGGTCAACAGTAGACAGTTTAAGGTTAAAGTTTTGCGGGGTTTGGGGAAGAAACCACAGAGTCAGGTAGTGTATTCCAGGCATTGACCACTCTGTTACTGAAGTCTTATTTTCTGCAATTGAGTTTGGAGCGGTTTACCTTGAGTTTGCTATCTTGGCTTTGCTGACCATGTTCTGTGGGTGCCCAGAATGGGGCTCTCCCTTGAGACCAAGTTTCATGCTGGAAATTCCTAAAGGAAAAGGTAAACGTGGATCATTCTTGCTAACATCCCCTCCATGCTTAAAAGTGGGTCTAGAGCAGTATTATCTTCAAGAAGCCAACACACCATTCTTTAGACACTGTGGGAAACACACACACTCCTCCTAGAAGAATGAAATATTTTGGGGACTACTAAGAGGCAAAATATTACATTTCCTCAAAAATGAAATGGAGAGACATGTTCTTAGAGGCAGAAAACAGCCTCCAGTCTTTCTTAATAGCTCACAGCAAATGCCGGCACTTAAGGAGATAAAGAGCTTATTGAAAGAGGAAACCAACTATCTAGATGGCTCCATTCCTAAGCAAAGCAAACACTGCCAGCAGAAGTCCATTCAAGACAGGATATTTTGAAACTCCTTGCTGCAAAGTTTGACAGCTAACAAAAGCAGAGTGATAGCAAGGTCCAACACAGGATGAAAGCCGTCAGCCACAATGGGAATCGCCCAGTACCCTTTTAGAAACACAAAACCCATATTTGCACAAATCCAAAACTTCAGCATTACAGAAACTATATAAAGATCCATCCCACTCATTCAACCATTTGGTTCAACAGATCCCGAACTGCCTGCTGTCTGTTTGTTTGCAGTGTTTTTCTCCCAGCTTGGAACTGAACCAGATGGATTTTTCTTCCAGCAACGCCAACACGGTTGGTCAGTTGTGCAAGCCATTGGAATGTGCAATCAAGGACTGAGTCATGTGAATGTGACTTTACACTAGATGGATGTCTAGAAAAAGATGGAATCCGCTGCCATTCAGTGCAGGAGCAGCTTATGTAATACACAGCTCCAGTTGCAAGCCTCTTCTGTTACTACAACAATCATTGTATAAGCCACGTTTAAACGACTGAAAAAAAAACTGCTGTTATATCCTTGCTAGTTTGCTACCAATGATGGAATGGAGGTCTGAAACTACTTCCTTTTTCCTCCCGTTTTTGCATGACATTTGAGGCTGAATGCCTTGCAAACAGAAATCAAGTTACTGTCTGCTGCTTTAAGCGCAGAGATCTGGACAAGCAATCTTCTAGAAGTGTAGGAGTTCCTCCTTGAGGTCATGCAGACGCTTGTTGGGAGAAAGGTCTCCCTTGTCCTTGGAGTTTCTACAACACTTGCCCATTCTCTCTCTCTTCCTTCTTCCCTCCCGCTCCCTCCCTCCTTCTCTCTCCTGTCATGATTATTTGGAGGGGGGCATAACATACTTTGGAGTTTGACCCCCGAAGGCTGATAAGGAAGCAGCTCAGCCCAACTCATGAGCAACATCAAAGGCAGGGCATCAATGAATCCAAGTGCCCTGCATATAAATTCCCTCCTTTCACGCCTGTGAATTTGTGAAAGAGCCTCATTGAATCCTCTCCACTGGCATCTGGAAGCCACCCGGCGAACTGGCAGAAGGCTGGTCACCCCGAACACGAGGCAGGAGTGAGCCCCAGGGAGCATGGTAAGTCTCTGCTCCTGGCTTGGATCTGTGGGAATGCTTGAATCCTCGGGGTGCATCTCAAAAGGCCTGTGAGGGCATCATTGCCAGCTCTGGGGGTGTTGTTGGTAGGAAAATAGAAACAGAGCGGCAAGAGCTGCAGCCCTGGCTGGCTAACCCCATGGATTGCTGGCTCGCTCTCTCTGTCCAAGGCAGGGGTGAAATGCCTGAACAGATTGCCTGATCCGGTAGCAATGCCGGTAGGTGGTTTGGAGAACCGGTAGCAAAAATCCCTGTCCCCCCCCTCGCCCATCATGCCCAGCTGAGCCAAGCGATCATCAGAGGCTTTTTTTTCCTTTTAAAAGCATTTTTTCTACAACCTCGAAGAGTGCTTTTAAAAGGAAAAAAAAAGCCTCTGATGATCAGGCAACTCAACTGGGATCGTCAGAGGCTTTTAAAAGCATTTTTTAAACAACGTCTTTGGCCGAAGAGCTTGTAGAAAAAATGCTTTTAAAAGGAAAAAAAAAAGCCTCTGACGACCAGGCAACTCAACTGGGATCGTCAGAGGCTTTTAAAAGCATTTTTTAAACAACCTCTTTGGCTGAAGAGGTTGAGGAAAAAATGCTTTTAAAAGGTAAAAAAAAAAAATCCCAGCTGAGCAGCGCGATCGTCAGAGGTATTTTTTTTTAACTTTTAAAAGCAATGCTGTGCACCGCAGCTGATCACGCCCCCCCCCCCTCGTGCGCTGTTCTACTTACCGGGTGCCTCATTTTGGTGTGCACTGCACACACGCACCTCACCTATGGTGCGTATGCGCAATCAGCGAACCGGTAGTAAACCCGTTCAAATTTCACCACTGGTCCAAGGGATTCCTTTCCATGCATGGTTGCCCCTAGCACAGAATTGGCCTCCTGCAACTCATTCTGGGCAGCAGCTCTTCAACTTCCTCTTTGCCAAAGGATAAGGAGATAGGGGCTCTCCAAGGGGGCAGGTGTGGAGCCAGGCAGACAACTGTTGTCATCCACCCTTCGACTCGCCTAGGCATTTCATCTGGTGCTTGGAGTGCAACACTCACATTCCTATCCAGCTGCAGAAAGCCCCCCTCCCCCTCCTCTCTGCAACTGACCGCCTCTGGTGCTGCATCTTCACAAACTATAAGGCTGAGTTAAATCTGTTTTTCCTCCTAGCAGAATCCCAGGCAGGAGTGGCTCCACTTTGCCCCATTCCCTTCCTCTTCGTCCTTGCCAGATACAAAATAACTGTTAAAATGGCCGCAGGCAAGATATATATTTTTTTCTAAACAAACCAACCATCTCTGTTGGATGGAGGTGAAAAAGGAGTGAAATAGTATTTGATAGAAAGGAACTTCATTCTCCAAAGTAGCTTCAAATGGATGGATGTTTTCTATTATTCTTGAAGTTACATGGCATGAACTTTTGGGGATACCAGATGATCTTACAGAGGAGGAGAGTTTGCATTATTCAACCGAAACCTCTTGAAGGATCTGGCTAGATCAGCTCCAAAGTCCTTTCCCCCCAACAGCTGGGGCATCCTTTGCTCTGGCCCCAGGAAAGCTCCCTCCTGCAGGGTTGTGCCAGTAATTTTCCTCAGTGATATCCAAGTCAATGGGACCTATTTTTCTGTCCTCTGTCATAGCAGCCAGCAATGTGCCTGAAGCCCTGATGTTCCTTGGCCCCCTTCCTAAACATTTCCAGATCAGCCCTGCGGTGCAAAGATTCCAGAATCTTCCAGAGTAACGGAGCTGGCCCTCCTTCCTGTTCCAGGCAGGTCACTGAGAGAGAGAAAAGAAAATTGTGCTAACGTGCAAGGTGATGAGTTGGCTTCCAGCCTCACCCTTCAAGTACCTCCTCCAGCCACAGAGAGAAACTTGTTTGTCTGCTCTCAGAAAACTCCCACACAACACAACACAACACAACACAAGGTGATGGGAACAGGAGTTTAGCCTCCCAAAACTTATTTTTCTGGGACGTCTGTTCCCAGCCTTGGACTCAGCAGATAAGACAGCTGCTTGTGGTGGGACCTCTCTTCCTGCAATTTTGCCAGCCTGATTCCGGCACGAAGAAGGCGACAGCTAAAGCTTCTCACTGGATCCCAAAATCTTTGCAAAATCTTTACTTTGAGAAAGGCTCCCTGTTTTCCTCTACCTAACTGAAGGTAAGTCAGTGAAGGAAGAAGTTTGCTAAATGTTTGGATGAAGTTTTTGTTATTTTTGGGGGCCGGCTCTCCACCTTAGCCCTGGGACTCCTTTCCATGACGTCATTCCTGAGAAACAGACCTGGGTTTGTTAATCCAGTATTGTCTACTTTCTTATTAGTTACAGTGGGGGCCATTGTATTAGTTCACGAGTGGGACCAATGGCCTGGGGGTGGGGGGAGCAGGTGGATGAAGTCCCTTGTATTGGAGGGATTCAGCTGGCGGTTGGGTTTTTTTTAAAATTCCTGCCCTGAGAAGCGGACATACCTGATCAGCTCTAGATCCCCGTCCACCATGAGAGTTCTAGGTTCCAGCTGGTCACTACATCTAAAAAGCCAACCCCAAAGACTTGATTAACTCAGGAGAAAAGCTGTTCCTTGGATGTCGGTCGGGATAGAGCCGAGAAATTTCTGTGGCTTCCTACAGATATAGTTGCCTCGGCTTCTTGCTGCATAGCTCGATCTACAGATTGCATGTGATTGAGTGCAACGGAGCTGCAAGGGTGTGAAGGGTAGAACGAGGCATTCTGTCTCAACATGCCAACAATGGGCCCATTCTCCCGGCGCTGTTATTATTATTATTTTTTTCTCTTGCGGGATTCGAAAGCAAATAAAGCTGGCCAAAAGCAAATAAAGTGACCTTTGCATCACTTTAGCCAGTCGGTCTAATTTAGAATCTGTCACAATCGCTTTTTTTTTTCCTTTTCTTGCCGTAGCGAATAAACAGAACTCCTGCTTGGCTTCAAACCCAGAGCATGAGTGCTGGACAGAGCTGGCACTCCACGAAGAAGGGGATCTGACTCGCTCGTTGTCTTTTTCATCCCGCAGACCCACACGCTGGGCAGACGAGGCAGCTGGCAGCCAGGGCGAGCAGCAGCGATGGAGCCGAGCGGTACCAGTCCCCCGTCTCCACCCCCCAGCAACCGGACTGCCTTCCCCCAGCGGACCTTGGAGGCTGTTGATATTGTTGTCCTGGTTTTGTACTTCGTCTTTGTGTTGGCTGTGGGCCTGTGGGTAAGGAGGGCTGCCTCTCGTGCGTCGGCTGGGCACACCAAGAGGAAGGCTCCACTGAACTCGGCAGGCCTTTTTAGGGAAAGCCCCCAAATGCAATTGTTAGTTCTCCTCAAGAGCCACAGCGCAGGAAGCGGGGCAGGGTGGGGTGAGGGTCTTTCTGGGGACACAGCCTCCCATATTTTGGTCTATTTTTATTAGCTTCGTAAATTCAGCTGATATCGGAAAGCAACCCCTGCCGTGGGAGAACCAGCTGTGTCTTCCAGCGACAGTCAGGGCAACCTTCTCACAGGGAGGGCTGGCATTCTCCTGGCCCTTCCTCAGCTGGGTAGCCCTGCGGTGGGTGGGAGGCTGTGGCATCATAACCTCACTTAAGCCGGGGATTTTCCAGTGGATGATTAGTGTTTGTGGAGGCGGTTGTGTTAAAGGTTATTGAGGGGCCGTAGGCTGAACTAATCCAAGGTGCATTGCCCTTCAGTTGCTTTTTGCTGCTAAATCTTTGCTAGCAAATTCCCCAGCGACACAAAGCAGTTAGAAACCACTCATCATTAAGAGGGGAGTGTGTGTGTGTGTGTGTGTGTGTGTGTGGTTTAGAGTCAGTGTTAATTCCTGGTGACCACCTGGACTTGAATTGAGCTACAAATCCATCCTTTTTCTAAAGGCCAATTCTTTAGAGGTCTTTCTTTCTTTCTTTCTTTCTTTCTTTCTTTCTTTCTTTCTTTCTTTCTTTCTTTCTTTCTTTCTTTCTTCTCTCTCTCTCTCTCTCTCTCTCTCTCTCTCTCTCTCTCTCCTGTCTCTGTCTCTGTCTCTGTCTCTCTCTCTCTCTGTCTCTCTCTCTCTCTCTCTCCCCCTGTCTCTGTCTCTGTCTCTGTCTCTGTCTCTGTCTCTTTCAGGGCATTTGTAGATGGTGGCTGCAACTGCACATCCATGGCTGCCAGTGCCAGCGTGACTTTTTTGACCTCGCCAGAGGTCAGCTCCTGCTCCTCAATTGGGGGGGAACACATCTAGTTTTGCTCTAGAGCTTCCTTGACCTAGAACAGAGGCAACATTCCAGAAGCAGAGATGGGCCAAGGCAGGACAAAAATCGAAGGGCGATTTAATTGCTCTGAATTCTCAGTCAAACAAACTTGAGTGTAATTCATTGGATTGCTCTCAATGTGCTTAGCGGTCTTCCTCTTCTGTCCCTTTTTGTGCCAGCTCTGGGACTAAAGTCCTCTGGGGCCATCTCGCTGTGCAGGAGGGCAGCATGTCCTTTGGTGACCCTCCCTCTCCTAGAGGCCCACTTGAGGTCGCTCTTTTATATGAGTGAATGATGGTGAACAAACTTCCCATAGAAGCTGGATAGCAGCTCAGGGATCATTAGACCTGTGGTTTGTTCCTGTTTTAGAGGGCACATCACAGCAGCTGCTGTTCTTCTGGATCAGGCCAAGAATAAAGGGCAGCTTAACCTGGGACTAAAATTACCCAAATCCCACAAAATCTATCCTGGCTAGTCAAAAGAAAAGAAGAATTAGGGACGACATGATAGCAGTATTCTTTGAGGGGCTGCCACAAAGAAGAGGCAGATAAGCTATTCTCCAACACACCGGAGGGTAGGACAAGAAACAATGATTGGAAACTAATCAAAGAGAGAAGCAACGTGGAATTAAGGAGAAACTTCCTAACAGTGACCACTGTTAACAGCTTGCCTCCAGAAATCTTGGGCACTCCATCACTGGAGGTTTTTAAGAAGGAACTTATCTGTTTTTAAGAAGTTTTTAAGAAGTCACATCTGAAATGGTATAGGCTGGACTAGAAGACCTCCAAGGTCCCTTCCAGATTCTGTCTATTCTATTCTATTCTATTCTATTCTATTCTATTCTATTCTATTCTATTCTATTCTATTCTATTCCATTCCATTCCATTCCATTCCATTCCATTCCATTCTATTCTTCATTCCAATATTCTATTCTATTCGATTCGATTCGATTCGATTCGATTCGATTCGATTCGATTCGATTCGATTCTATTCTATTCTATTCTATTCTATTCTATTCTATTCTATTCTATTCTATTCTATTCTACCATGTTTCCCCCCAAATAAGACCTTGTCTGATATTTTTCTGAACCCTGAAATAAGCGGTTGGCCTTATTGCCATGCGCGCAAAAGCCTGAGTGGGCTTATTATCAGGGGAAGTCTTATTTTGGGGAAAACAGGGTATTCTATTCTATTCTATTCTATTCTATTCTATGCTATGCTATGCTATGCTATGCTATGCTATGCTATGCTATGCTATGCTATGCTATGCTATGCTATGCTACTCTACGCTACTCTGTAAAATATCTTCTGTAAATGCATTAGCGTCCCACTTCACAGTTTTGTGGCCAGATCCTGGGTCAAGCAAAGTCTTTTCCCACACCACATAGTTTGCAGAGACTAAACATCTCACAATTCCTGCCATGAAAGGCAGGCTTTATCACTTCTGTGGCATTGTTGAATGTCTGACCAGCCTTGTAGTTCAACTTTAGATATTGCAGAGTCACATGAGATAGGATCCTTGCCCATGATCAGTGGAATCTAGGAAGTCTCTCTTTTTTTCTGGCACCCTCTGCCAGGTCAGAGTGCCACCCCCTTGGCCTGGAGCCTGTGCAAAGCCAACAATCGAATTATCACATAGTTTCATGGCTCCCGGCTCTCTTGTTTGCACAACAGGCTGGATCAAGGCTACGCTCTTCAGACTCTGCGAGACTGCCAACTTCAGAGCACTTTGGTACACAACCAGCCTACCAAGAGGGGTGGATCCTGCTTCAAATATATTCTCAGGGATTCCCTTCCAAATATTAGATTACAATTAACGAAAGGGACCTTGTAGGTCATCTAGTCCAACCCCCCCACCCACCCAAGAAGACCCTACACCATTTTGGACAGATGGCAGTCTGGTCTCTTCTTGAAAGCTTCCAGTGATGAAGCTCCCACAACTTCTGAAGGCAACTTCTTTTTCCATGGGTTGATTGTTCTCCCTGTCAGAAAATTCCACCTTATTTCCAGGTTGAATCTCTCCTTGATCAGTTTCCATCCATGATTCCTTGTCTGGCCTTCTAGTGCTTTGGAAAACAGATTGACACCCCCCCTCCTCTCTGTGGCAGCCCCTCAAATATTGGAAGACTGCTATCATGTCTCCCTGGTCCTTCTCTTCAGTAGACTAGCTATGCCCATTTCCTGCAACCGTTCATCGTATGTTTTAGCCTCCATTTCTGCCCCATCTCTCTTCAAGGAAGTCAGCAACATGCCAGGTGCCCCTCCCTCTACCTGAAGCATGTTCTCAGCTATGGCTCTACCGCCCATCTTGGCCCAGCATCTAAGGCAAACTGGTTCTTTGATGGGCACTTTTCCATGAATTAACAATCACCTGTCTCAACACTGGATACTGTACTTGACAGTAGGAAATGCTCAACCAGCAAACTAAAGATGTAAAACAGGTTTCTCCCTTGATTCGGGGATGGCCTTCTTCCTCCTTCTGTCTCTCTTTCAACATCCCCAAAAACAGGAAGCCCCAGGAATTGTCCCAGAGTGAAATGGGACCCTTCCCACATTCGCTCCTACTTGCCTATTTATTATGAGTGGAGGGGGCATTATTGTTCACAGAATCCTTCATATTCTCAGCAAATAAACTTGTTGTTTTTTAATATTTCAGTCAATGTGGAAGACAAAACGAAGCACCGTCAAGGGTTACTTCCTAGCTGGAGGCGAGATGGTCTGGTGGCCGGTAGGTTGTTTCTAATTTCAGCTTGTCTAAAACCACAGGTGAAATCCAGCAGGTTCTGACCGGTTCTGGAGAACCGGTAGCGGAAATTTTGAGTAGTTTGGAGAACCGGTAGTAAAAATTCTGACTGGTTCTACCCCCATTTATTCTCTGCCTCCTGAGTCCCAGCTGATCAGGAGGAAATGGGGATTTTGCAGTAACCTTCCCCTGGACTGGGGAGGGAATGGAGATTTTACAGTATCTTTTCCCTGGAGTGAGGTGGGAATGGAGACTTTACAGTATTCTTCCCATGCCATGCCCACCAAGCCGTGCCACACCCACCAAGCAGAGGTGAAATCCAGCAGGTTCTGACAAGTTCTGGAGAACCGGTAGCAGAAATTTTGAGTAGTTCAGAGAACTGGCGAATACCATCTCTGGCTGGCCCCAGAGTGGGGTGGGAATGGAGAATTTGCAGTATCCTTTCCCTGTCATGCCCACCAAGCCACGCCCACAGAACCGGTAGTAAAAAAATTTGGATTTCACCACTGTCTAAAATGTTTTGTTTCCTGAGAGATTTGGGTAGGGAAAATCACACAAAACATTTTGTGCCTTCCAATCGGTCTTTTGTTGAGGCCCCTGGCTGGACTAGTCTCTGCAGTTTTCTTGGCATCATTTTCAGAAATGGTCTTCTTCTGCCTAGGGCCAACAGAGAGCTAGGTGGCTCAAGGTCACCTAGCTGAGGCAGGACTAGAACTCACCATCTCCCAGTTTCTAGCTTGGTGCCTTCACCACTACAGCAAAGTGACTCCTGATATAAAAGAGAGAGATGTCCTTTCGGTCTCGATTTTCTCTGCTTTCAAAGGGCACCCAGCCCTAAGTCACCTAGACCAGGAGTCTCCACAGGGGTAGGCTTCAAAAAATTTAGCAAGGGGTTCTCTGCCCGGTTGCTGGATGGGCGTGGCCATGGTATGCATGGCCTAGTTGGCCACCTGCACCATGGTGGGGAGGGGGGCGTTTTTTTCCCCAGGCTTCGGAGGCTTTTCTTGAGCCTCCAGGAAGGCAAAAACGGCCTCCCCAGGCTCTGGAGGCCCTCCTGAGGCCAGAAACAGGCTGTTTCCAGCCTTTCCGAAGTTCCAGTAGGCCTGTTTTTTTGCCCTCCCATAGCCTCTGTGCACACCCTGCACTTACCTGCATCCAAAACAGGCCGCGTGGAGACTCCTGGGAGGGGAGGGGTGGGGAGGGGAGGGGAGGGGAGGGGTGGGCGGGGCTGTTATGGAAGAAAGGATATAAGAGACACCCCAAAGAGCAGCTAGAGTCAGGTTTATTTTGCAAAATAGATTCAGAATCAGAGTTGTATCTGAAAGTTCTGAATGAAGAGTCCATCTTTACACAGCGCCTTTTTATACAGTTTGGAACAAAGGATTCTTGCCATCACAGTAACTTTCCATACATTGACAGGTCTTAATTATTACAGTTTTACATCGTCTTTGCCAAACAATCATAATTCTTCTGTAAATCACAGGAGCATGAGTTCAAATTATCTTCTTGTTGAAGGACAAGTTTTAGCCCATATGGGTATCCATGACCTAACCACCTCTAGCCATATGTCTTTAGGATCGTTCCTTTCTTCTGACAAGTTAGGGGGCCTCTTTAGAGTGTTAAAGGAAATTACACGTTGGCTTTGTATTCTCTGCAGCTGCACGTATTTCTTGTCTTCAGAATATGGTTGCTTTTAGAATATCTTTTAGAATATAATGAATATATAAAGTTAGAATATAGTGAATATATAAAGTTATCCAAAGGTCATATATCCGGTTCTACTTTAGGGCGAGCCAGGAGTGGGATTTGGGGGTTCTCTGAACTGCACAGAATCTTAGCTACAGGTCCTCCTGAACCCCCAGCAGCCCACTCCGGGGTCTCCAACCTTAGCAACTTTAAGACTTGTGGACTTCAACTTGATGTCTTAAAGTTGTCACGTTTGAAGACCTCTAACCTCTAATGTGAAGAGAAGCCTCCCAAACAAGAAATTCGGTCTCAGGTCAGGACAGGTGATCCAGAAACCCTTCAATCCCCACCCATGACATGACAGGTTTTGCACTTTAGAAGACACTCGAGATTCCCCCCAAGCTGATCCTCCGGCTTCCTTTCCACAGGTGGGGGCCTCCCTGTTTGCCAGTAATGTTGGCAGTGGGCATTTCATCGGCTTGGCTGGCTCTGGTGCAGCCTCTGGAATTGCCGCCACGGCCTATGAGTGGAATGTGAGTATCGCTTTTATGGTTCCTTTTATGCTGGCTGGCACAGGGCAGGGAGCAAAGTCTTCCTCTAATCTGAAGGTTCATCTCTCTATCTCCCGGGCCTGATTCGGCTGATTAAAGAATAGCAGACTTTCCCAACAGCTGTTTAAAGAGGTCAAGCAAAAGAGTTGTGTCTTTTGTGCAAAGAGCTGATCCTCCGTCTTCCAAGCTCTGGTGCCTGGCTGGACACATCTTGGATTGAATCAGCCTTTGTACACCCAGAGTATAAAGACAAGTAAATGGAACACTGGAACAGAAGAACAGTGTTGGAAGGGACCTTGGAGGTCCGCTAGTCCAACCCCTGCTAAGCAGGGGATCTATACCATTGCAGACAAGCGGCTGTCCAGTCTCTTCTTAAAAACCTCCAGTGATGAAGTACCCACAACGTCTGAAGGCAACTTCTGTTCCACTGGTTAATTGTTTTCGCTGTTAGAAAGTTTCCCCTTAATTCCAGGTTGCTTCTCTCCCTTTGATTAGTTTCCATCCATTGTTTCTTGTCTGGCCTTAAGATGCTTTGGAGAATAGCTTGATCCCCTTTGTGGCAACCCCTCAGATATTGGAAGACTGCTCTCATGTCGCCCCAGTCTCTCTTTTGATTGAACTAGACATAGTCAGACTTTGAGCCCTCTCTTCATCTGTGAGATATATGCACACCTTGTGACATCCATATTTCCAGACAGCTGAATAAAGACCCCAATAAAATGGGGCAGGGTTTAAAATAGTCTTTTTGAATCTAGAAACTTTAGGAGAACACAATTTAAGGTGGGGGGGGAAGGGAAGTTGGATAGCAAAGCTTCTTTAGTTAGAATCAGAAGCACCTGGTTTTCTTCTCCCACCTGGTTTTCCATCCCTTCCACCTGCCTACACCTTGGGAGGGTGATTTACAAATCACTGCAGCGGCCCAAGGAAGATTAGAGAGGCAAGGAGGATCCTCCCTAAATGTCCAGGTCTGTCCAGAAACTTGCATTAAAACCTGACTTTACTTTGCTCACTCCGAGAAAGAGGTGAGTAGCAGGATATTGCTAGACCAGGAATCAGTATTTGCTAATCCACTCTGGCTCTGGGTGCAAGTCCTTGAAGCTGATACAGAATGGCATTGGGCACATCCCTTTCTGAAAATGGTAGGGATTTTTTTCGGGGGCCTGGTCAGCTATCTCCACAGAAAACCACCCCCATATTGGTTCATTTGCTGGAGCTTCGCTATGCCAGGTTGCCCAACTTGCTCCTGGCATCTGCTTTGCTTGCCAGCAATGAGTGTTAAGTAGCAGCAGGGCCAGGGCGGAGGGAGGGGGAAGCCTCTTCCTGTGACCAATCGCTTTGCATTGCCCCACTCCAGTGGTATTATTATGCTCCAGTTTTATTTTGGGGTCCCAGTGCAGGATTAGAACTGTGCTGCTCCTTGGGGTTGAAGGGACAAATGGTGTGAATGTTGTATCTTCATCAGGGACATTGATGTGCTCCATCACTGGAGGTTTTCAAGAAGAGGCTGCACAACCACTTATCTGAAATGGTATAGGCCAGGGATGGCTAAACGTTTTGCCTTCGCGTGCCAAAAGCAGGGGGAGCGATGCGGGTTGTGTGCATGCGTGTCCACATCCATAATTCAATGCGCCCCGTCCTGTCTCCCATGCATCTGCACCAGGGGTGGGTTCTACTTACCTTTACTACCGATTCGCAACGGGGCCGTGCTTACTTCACTCACCTGCACTCACGCTGTTCTGCACAAGCGCAGAAGCATTTTGATGACGTCAGGATCAGTGGGCGGAGCCTCCCGTTGGTTTTACTACCGGTTTTATAGAACCGGTGCGAACCGGAGGCAATCTACCACTTATCTGCATGTGACACACACACACATGTGCTCCCCCAGCTTTGGGCATGTGAGAGCAAATTGGAACCGGTTTTTTTGCCCTCCCTGGGCTCCAGAGTCTTTCTAGGAGCCTGGGGAGGGCGAAAAAGGCCTTCTCCACCCACCCGGAGGCCCTCCGGAGGCCAGAAATATGGCCCGTTTCCCGACTTCTGGTGGGTCCGGAAGTCCCGAAAATCAGCTGGCGGGCATGCACATGCGTGCTAGAGCTGAGCTAGGGCAACACTTGTGTGCCCACAGATATGGCTCCATGTGCCACCTGTGGCACGTGTGCCATAGGTTCACCATCATGGGTATAGGGATTCCTGCTTGAGCAGGGGGTTGGACTAGAAGACCTCCAAGGTCCCTTCCAATTCTCTTATTCTGTTACTCTGACTTAATCACAAGCTTGCAGGCCTATCGCAGCAGGGCTTGGTTTGTGTAGGTCAGTTGCATCCTGTTGAACTTTTGGGACTGTGGGTGCCACATGAGTTTTGGCTCCCCTTCTCAAATCTTCCTAAAATGAGCCAGATCGATTGGTGTGGGCTGCCAGAGGTCCACAGCTGGAGACGTAAAGCTGAACTTGTTTGTGGAGAAACAGACTCAGACTCAGCCCATCCAAGACCGAGTGGCTGTGGTTTCTGACGTCCTGATATAGTCAGTTGGTGCCATCACTGACTATTGGGGGGAGGCGTTGGCCCCCACGGATAGGGCTCGCAACTTGGGTGTCCTCCTGGACTCACGGCTGACTTTAGAAGGGCATTTGACAGCTGTGGCCGGGAGGACTTTTTATCAGGTCCGCCTGATTCGCCAGTTGCATCCCTTTCTGGATCGGGACTAGTTATATACGGTCACTCATGCCCTTGTTACCTCACGCCTGGACTACTGTAATGCTCTCTACATGGGGCTCCCCTTGAGGAGCACCCAGAGGTTCCAGCTGGTCCAGAATGCGGCCATGAGGGTGGTTATGGGAGTGATGTGGCGCTCCCATGTGACCCCCCTCCTGCGCGAGCTGCACTGGCCCCCGGTGGTCTTCCGAGTGCGTTTCAAGGTTTTGGTTACCACCTTTAGAGTGCTCCATGGCTTAGGACCAGGGTACCAGTAGCCTCTCACCAACCAGTACACTCCCATAGAGAGGGGCTCCTCAGGGTGCCGTCAGCCAAACAGTGTCGACTGGTGGCCCCCAGGGGGAGAGCCTTCTCTGTGGGGGCACCAGCCATCTGGAATCAGCTCCCCCCCCAGAGATACGGAGGATCCCAGATTAGCGCACTTTCCGCCGCGCCCTCAAAACATTTTTATTCCAGCAGGCTGGTCTGGCCTGACTCTCCCTTTTAAATGTGTTTTTAAGTTTTATGTAAATTGGATGTTTTTAAATTCGTTCTTGGGCCAAATTATTTAATGTATTTTTAATGGGTTTTTAACTTTTGTAAGATGTATTTTTATCCCTGGCTGTTCACCGCTCCAAGTCCTTCGGGAGTAGGGCGGTATATAAATTTAATAAAATAAATAAAAATAAAAATCCTTGTCCGCCATCTATCGGCTTGCCCTGCCAAAAGGATGTTGGATGAGGAGGAGCCCCCGGTAGATCTGCAGATTTTCAGAGGGAGGGGTCTTCCGCATTCCTAATGGCTCTGTGGTCTCTCTTTAGGGGATGTTTTGTGTCCTGGTGCTGGCGTGGCTGTTTGTTCCTATCTACCTTGCAAGTGGGGTAAGTAAGTCGGCGCCTCAAAAAGCCGCCTCTGCCTTCCTGGGGAGGTGAGCCTTTCTCGATCATACCTGCTCTTCCTTCCGCCTTTGCTTTCACCTGAAAAGGGCCATGCGCAGCCAGGCAATACGGCAGAGCCTCTGAGATTTTGCTGCCTGTCCAAGGGGGTTAGAAACGCCTTCCTTCCTTTCTTGAAAGCGCTTGGAGCAAGCCCATCTCTCAGCCTCTTTGCCCTGCTGCCAAGACAGTCACTATCAGTTCTTGAGCGCACAAATTCATGCATCCCTGGGTCCAGTGGTGGGATTCAGCCGGTTCGGTTAAATTGCTGGCTGGCCCCTCCTTTCCCCTCCCCGCCCCTTTCAGGAGTCCCCACATCCCCCATTTTGGCTCCCAGGTATGTGCGGGTTACTAGGCCCAAAATGGAGCATGGGGGCAGGATGGCATGCCCCCCCCCACGGGCCATTTTTGCTCCCTGGGGGGTGCAGGAGGCCAAGTGCTGCCTGTCACAGCTCCTGGCCACGGCCACCCAGCCGCTCATTAGGGCAGAGAACTGGTTGTTAAATTATTTGAATCCCACCACTGTCTGGGTCTTAGCATCTTTAGTGGCCCCCAAGGTGGTTTATATCCCATAATATTCTGCTTCAAGATGCTCATGCAGGCAATGGAGTTGGTCCATGTTAGAGGTCTGGATTTGCTGGTGCCCATCATTCCCCTCTTCTCCCACTCCGCAATCCTCAGGGCCTGAAATTCTGTGGCCTGCGTGGCAGGGACCCTCCTGCCCAGTGGTTGCTACCTGCCTGGCATCTTCTCCTCCTGCAGGTTCAACGAAGCCACAGCTAAACCTTGCCAGCCCACTGGCTGGATCAGGGCATCGATGTCTTGGCTGCATCTTAGCTGCAGAGAGAGAGTGCCAAGACAGTTGCTAGATGACAGCCAAGAAATATTCAATTCCTGTCTGCTTTTTTTGGTGGCCATTAGGTCAAATGGTCAAGTGACTCATGGTTTTGATTTTTTAAAAAAAAGTACAACGGGAAAGGAAAAGAAAGGAACTGCAGGCATGGAGTCCCCCAAAGCTGGGCACTTGGGGACAGCTGGCGTTTCAGTCGAGGAAATCCCCAAACTCAGCTGGTGGAAAGTCGTGCTGTAAACTCCTATAGATGGTGGTGCTGCTCAGACCCCTTTCAAGTAGTGGCATATGGGGGGGGGGCATCTTACAATTTTCTGCTGGCTTGGGGAGGGGAGGGGAACCTGGCAAAGGAGCCGTGTGGATGTAGGCTTTGCGTGGTTAGAATTGTTTCATGGTGGCCCAGAGCAGCATCTCCTGACGTTGGCAACTTTTTAAAAAAAGTTTTTTATTTTAAGCATAATTTTAAAAAAAGACATACATAGACATACAACATATAACATATACAAAAATCTTAATTTCTTTTTCAGCTTCTTAACAGTGATCCATTTCTTATTAAATATTAAATATTTACAGATATTATAATGTTAGAGCCTGGTTTAGCTCTGCAGACTAAAGCACCGTAATTAACATCCAGCTGTCTGCAATTACACCAGTTCGAATCCTAGCAGGCTCATGGTTGACTCAGCCTTCCATCCTTTCTAAGGTCTATTGACATCCCTAATAAAAACTTTTCAGGTTTCCCCTCTATTGAATTCTTAATTATTTCTTCAGTCAGCTGGGGGAATTCTGGGAGTTGAATTTCATACAGCTTAAAGTTGCCAACGCTGAGATGCCCTAGCCCAGAGGGAAGGGGGAGGGGGCTTCCAAACTAATGTCCTTCATACCTGGACTGTAAACCAGAGGTGGGTTTCAGCAGGTTCTGACCAGTTCTGGAGAACCGGTAGCGGAAATTTTGAGTGGTTTGGAGAACCGGTAATAAAAATTCTGATTGGCCCCGCCTCCATCTAGTCTCTGCCTCCCGAGTCCCAGCTGATCGGGAGGAAATGGGGATTTTACAGTAAGCTTCCGCTGGATTAGGGAGGGAATGGAGATTTTACAGTATCCTTCCTCTGCCACGCCCACCAAGCCACACCCACCAAGCCATGCCACGCCCACCAAGCCACACCCACAGACCCGGTAGTAAATAAATTTGAAACCCACCAATGCTGGAAACCCTTCAGACTGGAGATGACCAGTTCTTAATCTAAATTTTAAGTGAATCATTGAGGTTGTTAAGTTAGTAACACAGTTGTTAAGTGAAACTGGCTTCCTCATTGATTTTGCTTGTCAGAAAGCTGCCAAAAGTGGATCACGTGACCCCCCCAGGAAGCTGCATAAATCATCAATATGAACCAGTTGCCATGCATCCGAATTTTGATCATGTCACCAAGCGATGCTGCAACAGTCATAAATGTGAAAAACCATCCGAAGTCACTTTTTTCAGTGCTGTTGTAACTTTGAACGGTCCCTAAACAAACCGTTGCAAGTCGAGGATTTCCTGTAATTATTTTAATCAATTTATTTGGCCACCAATTTACCAGCGGTTCTGACAGGTTCTGGAGAACCGATAGCGGAAATTTTGAATAGTTCAGAGAACTGGCAAATACCACCTCTGGCTGGCCCAGCCCCCATCTATTCTCTGCCTCTCAAGTCCCAGCTGATTGGGAGGAAATGGGGATTTTGCAATATTTTGGGTAGCCAGCAAGACATTAAAAGCTAACCCAAATAGGGGCTAAATGGGGGCTTCTGTTGCTGGGGAGGCTGAAGACTTGAAGTGGTGAAGGCTGTGAAATAATTCACCCCCCTGACTGTTTTGCAAAGACATCCTCAACAAATCAAAGCTACGGCTTGGTAAAGATTTCCTCCTTTTCGTCCTTCCCAGGTTACAACCATGCCAGAGTATTTGCAGAGACGGTTTGGTGGCAAAAGGATTCAGATCTTCCTTGCAATTCTCTACTTGTTTATCTATATATTCACCAAAATTTCAGTAAGTAAGGAGACGAGAGGAGACAGAACAGAACTGGCTTGGAAAGAGTAGGTCAACATAGGCTTCATAAGTGACTTTTGACGTTTCTCGGGCGTTGTGGCAAACCGACGGGATATAGGAGGGAACCAGGGAGGTGCTGTGTTTGGGATCCCAAGGCTAAAAGATGAGCAGGACCAAGGTGGGCATGGAAGGCGCATCTGTGGGTAACTTCTTTCCAAAGGCGCATGTCTTCCTTGTCTGCACGGCCCTAGGAAATGCGCAGATGAGTTAAGGAAACTTCCATGGATGAACTAGTGGCTTCAGAGTGATTGGGGTGATGGTGCCCTGATGTCTTAACCATAACATGACTCTCCCTGCGACATATGCTGTTGTGGCCTGTCGGCTGCCGGTCCCTCCAGCAGCCAAATCAGATAAGGAGGAGATGTGGGAGTCAGGGTCAGCATCAGGGTAACCTGGGAGCTCAGAGGGGGAAGAGGGAATGGAGCGGGCAGAGAGAGAGGGGGTGGGGAGCCTGGGCCATCCGTCAACCCTCAGATGGAGAGTCAACAGCCACCAGGTCTGGAGGTGGCTGATGAGGAAGAGGAGGAACAGCTGGGTCCAGTGCCTGACGCGTGGATGTCCAGAAGGCAGGGGAGAGGAGAGCAGTGGAAATCTATGGGCCGATCCTTGGGACGGAAGAGCCACCGCTGCTAACAAAGCTACACCCTAGCTCTGGGGATAAAAGGCAGCAGGTGGAGATGAATAGGTATGGCAGACAACTATTCATCTCCCTGCCGGACAGACTTGTTAGCCTACCGTGAGAGAGAACTTTTTGCTAGGGCTCATAATAAAGGAATCATTGATTTAACTTCAGAGGGTTTGTCGTGTTTGGGGAGCTGGATCAGAACACATGCCAAGCCCAGCTCAGAAGTCCCATTTTGGCCTTAGATCAGGCGTGCTATTCAGCAGGTTCTGACAGGTTCTGGAGAACCGGAAATGGAAATTTTGAGCAGTTCAGAGAACTGGCAAATACCACCTCTGGCTGGCCCTAGAGTCGGGTAGGAATGGAGATTTTGCAATATCTTTCCCCCGCCACGCCCACCAAGCCTGAATTACTACCTGTATTACTACAAGTCTGCCAGAGTCCTGTCCTTGATCAGGATCAAAAGCAATCTAGGATTTGGATCCCAGATCCATTCCTGAAAGTTTGCAGGGAGGACAGACTCTCTCATAACAGTTCCACCAAGAACTATTTTCCAAAAGAGTTCCAAAACTCACCCTGGAGACAACCCTGGGAGAAGCCCTAAGAATTCTTAATATTTCATCTTCCAACCAGTCCTTTGATTAGCTTGCGTAGCATCATAGATGCTATGCAATTACCTACACTACCTGACTCTGTAGTTTCTTCCCCAAACCCCCAAAACTTTAACCTTAAACTGTCTACTGTTGACCTCACCCCATTCCTAAGAGATCTGTAAGGGGCGTGCATAAGTGCACCAGCGTGCCTACCCTCCCTGTCCTAATACGCCTTTTTACTTACTCTTTTCATATATTCAAATTATGTTTATACTTTTACCTGTTATCTTATATATGCTTGACAAACAAACTTACGATTATGATCATGATCATGATCATAAAACCCTTCAAGGAAAAAAAATATGAATTAAAAATGTTGCTTTAAAGTGGAATCACAAAGCATTGAAGCTTTTACTATTGAGTGGAGGTCCAAAGTTCGTAGGCCTAAGTCCAGAATGTCCCTCCTTATCTGATTTGTTTGCTGCTGATTTTCTAGTGATGATTTCCATCTGTTTGTTTCGTTCTTATTTGAAAATTTATTCCCCAGAGAGAGATGTGAAGGAATTGCCACACCAATGGAACGTGTTGGGTGTGTGGCACCCAAGAGGGCCTAGTGCTCTCGTTTAGTCATTTACTCTTCGGTTGGACTACTCACATTTAATGAATAACTGGCTAACCTTTTGCTTCAGTCATTTATTAGCCACAAAAAGGACACTCCATCCCACCAAGAGAAAGATGCCCCTTCAGCTGGGTTCGGTAGGAGTCCCAGCACTTGGTTTCTATCCAAAAGGTTACAACTTTTGTCCACGTTTTATACTCTTGACAGTTAAGAGGACGCAGTCATTTCAAACCGGGCTTTCAACTCAATTCAGAATAGAGCTGGAAAGGGCCTTGGAGGTGTTCTACTCCAGCCCCCTGCTCAGGCAGGAGACCCTATACCCATGATGATGAACCTATGGCACGGGTGCCACAGGTGGTACACGGAGCCATATCAGTGGGCACGCAAGTGTTGCCATAGCTCGGCTCCAGCACGCATGTGTGCACCGGCCAGCTGATTTTTGGGCCTTTCGGTCCCACCGGAAGTTGGGAAGTGGACTGTTTCCGGCCTCCGGAGGGCCTCCGGGGGAATGGGGAAGGCCGTTTTTGCCCTCCCCAGGCTCCTAGAAAGCCTCTGGAGTCTGGGCAGGGTGAAAAATGGGCCTACTGGGCCCACTGTGCCATCATGTGCTAAAAAAAGGGGGGGCGCCCATGTGCACATATGCAGGGGTGGGGCGCATTTAATTATTGGTGTGGGCACACACGTGGGCAACCTCCCCACGCTCCCCCCGTTTTTGGCTCACGATGGCAAAGAGGTTAGCCATCACTGCCCTATACCATTTCAGACAAGTGGCTGTTCAGTCTCTTCTTAAAAGCTTTCAGTGATGCAGCACCCACAACTTCTGAAGACAACTTCTGTTCCACCGGTTGATTGTTCTCACCGTTAGGAAGTTCCTCCTTAGTTCTGTGTTGCTTCTCTCCCTGATTAGTTTCCATCCATTGTTTCTTGTTCTGCCTTCTGGTGCTTTGGAGAATACGTTGACCCCAAATTTGTGGCAACCCCTTGGATACTGGAAGACTGCTATCATGTCACCCTTAGTCCTTTTTTTTTAAAAAACCATAAACATAAATACATCTTTTTAGAACAAAGCATTGATCCGGTCATAAATTGATACAATCACAAATTCATCTTTAACAACAACTCATCTCCACTAATCATCATCTTATAAAAATAATAAAAAAATAAAACAGAGAAAAAAAGGAAAAAACCCAGCTCACAATAACTTGCTCAAATCAATTACCTTTCTATTATTTCACCTCAATTCTTAATTTCCAAATAACACAACTTAATGTTTTACACAATTGTTTCCCTAAATTCTATCTATTTTATAATACCTTTATCCAAAAACCCGTTGCTTAAATCTTTAAATCCTAACACAATATCATTTCATTTTCTTTTCTTTTTGTTTAGATGAATGTATCTTAAAAACATAAATCATACTATTATCATAAGCAATATCTTAACTATCACTCACAGCAAACCCTAACCCTAACCCTTAGTCCTTCTTTTCACTAGACTAGACAGACCCAGTTCCTGCAACAACATTTTTTTTTTGGTAATGTGCTGACCAAAACTAATCACCACATTACAAAAAAGAGAAAATAACTACAAACCCACTGAAGAAGGAGAGCTGTGTTACTCTAGGGCGGCAAAAGATTTTTACCCCCAAAATCAGGTTTATTATGTTCATCCCACATCTGTGCCAGAATTCTGAACTGCCTTTTATCAGTTCTGTTTTTAACCAAGTTTGTATGTTGTTCAGTGGATACGACAGCCATGTCCTTAAATAGTTCTCTTCAGTGGCTTTGCTCTACTTTGACTATATGTTTGATAGTCACTGAGTTAAGAGTTTAAGACATTTCCAGTCATCTTCAAAGGAAACATCTAAAGCCATCTAGTCAAACAATGGCAACGTTTTGTGCCAGTTTTGTACCACTGACTTGTACCCACACACATTCTTAGTTCCAGCTTGGAAATAATGGGACACTGAATAAGTGGATGTTTTTTTCTTGTAATTTATTGTTTGTAACTCATGTACCAAGGAATCTCAACCATTTAAAAAAAAATTCTGTGTAAATCTATGACAGTTGTGATGTAAAAGAAAAGAAAAAACCAAGCTCGAATGCTTAAGCCACATCTAAATGCATCAGTATAGAAATATCATTTAGATTTGGTAGCGATGGCAATCAATTCTGAAGTATTGAAAAGCTTAATAGGAAGTTTGGATAGTACGATGGCCCAGGTTCGAGAGCCTGGTGCCATGTGACAGAGTGAGCTCCTGTCCTTGCCTCAGCTCCTGCCAACCTAGCAGTTTGAAAGCATTCAAATGTGAGTAGATTAATAGGTACCACTTTGGTGGGGAGGAAACAGCTTTTCATGACATCATCCAGGCCACATGACCATGGAAATGTCTTCGGACAGTGCTGGCTCAATGGTCTTCAAACAAAGATGAGTACCATCCCATAGAGTCAGCAACAGCATCCACAGGGACTCCTTTACCTTCTACCTTTAATAGGAAGTGTATACTCTTTTCAAATGTAAGGTACGTTTAGAAATTTAGCTTTATAATTTGCAACAGCCAGACTGAAGCAGAAAAAGAGAAGGAGGACGTCTCAGTCAATAGTTCAAATATTGACCAGACAATTAATAATTACTGTGCTTGAAACAAAGGTCAGATATAATGCCCTTTTAGAAAATAATTGAGAAGAGTAATTATTTAGGCTTTAAGCCCTTGGCCTGGGCCAGCTAATTCTTCCTAATCTAGCTCTTAGGGCAGGCAGCAATTTTCCTTTGGAGAAAATGGTTATTAAAGTGCATACAGCGAACAAGGACATCTCGTTTCAACAACATTGTGCTCATGGCAGGATAGAGACAGGACAAGAAGCAGCGGATGGAAACTCAAGAGAGGGAGATCCAACCTGGAAATAAGGACGAATTTCCTGACAGTGAGAACAATTAATTAATGGAACAACTTGCCTCATGGAGCTGTGGGCGTTCCACAACTAGAGGCCTTTAAGGAAAGATCGGACATTCATTTCTTTGGGATGCAATAAGATCTCCTGCCTTGAGTAGGGGGGTTGTCTAGAAGACCTCAAAGGTCCCTTCCAGCCCTTGGATTCTAAGAGAGACTACTATCAATCTATTTACCCAAGTGCAACCACTAGTGTAGGGAATACAACACAACATTTGGCCAACTGTCTTAAGGCAAGATGGTTGCTGAGATTTCAGTGTTAGCCGTTTCTTCTTTCTCCTGCAGGTTGACATGTATGCTGGAGCTCTCTTCATCCAACAGGCCTTGCACTGGGACCTCTACATAGCAGTCACTGGTTTGCTGGTCATCACTGCAATTTACACTGTGGCAGGTAGATGTTAACACACCGTAAGAGTGGGTCTTTGGCAGTTATTTCAGGACCGTGAGCTCCAGGGAAGGAATTTATAGGAAAATGACTAGGATTGTGTGGTGTTCTATCATCCAGCTTCAGGCAGCTGAGGGTTATGACCCATGCGTATGGAGAGGAAGCATGTTCCCTTAGAACAGGGATGTCAAACTCAAGGCCTGGGGGCTGGATATGGCTTGTGGGGTACTTAGATCTGGCCCATGGGGCTGCCTTAGAAACAGCGAAGGGCCGGCCCATGATGCTTCTGCCAGTGAAAATGGGCCCCCGAGCTCCGTTTTCAGCTGCCACAGCCTCCTGCAACTCTCTAGCAGTGAAAACAGAGCTTGGGAGCCCATTTTCGCTGGCAGAGCGCTCGGGCCACCACCAGTGTCCCTGACAGGAGTGACGTCGAGCTGGCCATGCCCACCTGGCCACACACACACACACACACCCCTGCAACCTCCCCCCCCCCAAGGTCAAACACAACCCAGATGCGGTCTTCAATGAAATCTAGTTTGTCATCTCTGCCTTAGAAGATTTAGCCATCTGTGGAAGTTTACCTGATGAATATGTAGCATGTTTAATTTTATTGATTAGCCCTTGGGCCGTATGAAAGTGCAGAGTTCCAGACACAAATTATTATTACTAAAATCTGATAAAAACAATTTAAAATGAAATTGGAATAAAATACAGTTTAAAATAAAATTGGAATAAAATACAGTAATTTAAGATATAGATAAAGAAAGTATGATAAAATTATATTTCGGTGTCACCCCTACAATCTACCCCAGGGGTCGGCAACCTTAAACACTCAAAGAGCCACAAAGGCCTTAAAACTGGAAGCCCCCCATTCAATTCTAGAGCCAACCGGAAGTCTGGTTCCCCCCACCAAAGTGTCTCCTCCTAGTGCGGCATCCTTTTCTCCTCTACCTATCCTAACTGAAAGCCCTATCAATTGTGGAGCTGACTGGTGACAGGGAGCCACAGCAGAGGGATGAACGAGCCACATGTGGCTCCAGAGCCGCAGGTTGCTGACTTCTGATCTACCCCAATCATATGCAGATCACAACTGAACCAATTTGCTCAATGCTGTGTTAAATGTTATTTTCAGATTTTGGCCACACATAAGGTAAGTTGTTTTGATATGGGGATCCCAATGGGCCATTCGTTTAGTATATAGACCAAGGTACCTGACTCTTACCCTCTTATGCAAGCAACAATCAAATAGGATGTAGTATGTGATTAGGTGATGAGACTCTAATATACCTGAAATATTGATTGAATTCTGTTTTGTGACCATCAGTTTTTCTTGGGGCTTCAGGTGCTGCTTGATTTTTGTTCCTTTTTCAAAGACCTCATTTTGCCCTACTGCCAATGATAAAAATGTACAGAGGGGGTAGCATTTGCAAATAAGTAAACTATTACTCACATTGCATGCTTTGTAAAAAAAAATAACTTGGGTACACGGACGTGTTTTGCAAGAAAGCAAATATCAACATCTTAAATATGTTGACCTTCAGAGAAGGAACAGCTTGAAATTCCCGAAGCAAATTCGATCGTGTTCTGGCTTTCTTTAGAAAATATCACCCCTTTTCATCTTCCTTTGCTTTGAACTTCAGTTAAGCGATGTCCTCAAAGTTTCCTTTTTTTTAACTACTTGAAAAGATTTTTTTTTTTTGTAAAGTTAAAAAGACATGGTATTCAGCGGAGTCCTTTTTTGTACTGCCCAGAGAACTACTTGTTGACAAGGAAGAGAAAAACGGAGGAAATTAAGCCACATGGGGGAAGACAAGCAAAGAGACGGTCATGATCTTTGCTAGGTCACCGAAAGGCTTGATGGGAAGGGCAGAGGCTCCTTCCTTGCCAGGCTACCAACTGCGTCTGTTTCCTAAGCCCTCAAAAGTCATTTGAAGAAGACAGCAAGAATTCAATTAGGTCCTTTGAAAGCTGATGTGAGTCCCACAAAAACATACACACACAAACACCTAAAACCCCTCCACCTTATGCAAAAGGCAATACAATTGTTCGATAACTTTACTAGATAGTTTAAACTAGGAATATAAAAAACGAACAAAAACTAACAATTGAGCTAGGACGTAGAATAAACAGCAAAGCCAAAAGTGCAGAAAGAAGAGACAAAGAAAGGCAGAGAAATGGCTTCTGATTTTCTTTTGTGACGGAAGTATAATTTTAAATTGACCGCTTGCTCTAAAGTTACAACATCCACTTCATTTTTCCTATAACCTACTGATTTTTCTAATCATCAGATGTGCCAGAATTTTTTTCTTTTCCTGCTTCACAGAGAAGGGCCTTCAAATCAACATTCATGTTAATCAGTGTCTTCTCTCTAATCAAAATGTCAATTTTGCC
Source organism: Coluber constrictor foxii (assembly GCA_038048745.1). Taxonomy (NCBI): domain Eukaryota; kingdom Metazoa; phylum Chordata; class Lepidosauria; order Squamata; family Colubridae; genus Coluber; species Coluber constrictor. The sequence goes on along the minus strand of CM075973.1, from coordinate 17,278,432 downwards.
ATCCCTGCCAGCGCCATAACGTTGTTTCTTCTCTTTCCAAAAGGGCAGCTTTCCAGCTGGCACATCTTCCCTGTTGAGAAAGTCTTGTTGTATTAAAAATAGCAAAACCAAATGTAGGCTAGGTACTTGGGATGCAAATAATCAGGTGGATGGTATTTTTGGCTGGGATTTTTAGTTAGAAATGCAAATAGCAAGCCTTCCAAGAAATCTCCCATTATTTAGAATTAGAATAGAATGGGCTGGAAAGGACCTTGGAGGTCTTCTAGTCCAGCCCCCTGCTCCATCAGGAGAACCTATAATATTTCAGATAAGTGACTGTCTAGACTCTTCTTAAAAATATCCAGTGATGGAGCGCCCTCAATTTCTGGAGGCGAGCTGTTCTACTGATTAATTGTCCTCACTGTTAAGAAGTTTCTCCTTAATTCCAGATTGCTTCTCTCTTGGATTAGTTTCCATCCATTGTTTCTTGTCCTATCTTCTGGTGCTTTGGAGAATAATTTGACCCCCTCTTCTTTGTGGCAGCCCCTCAAATACTGGAAGACTGCTGTCATGTCATACCTAGTCCTTCTTTTCACTAGATGACATACCCAATTCCTGCAGCCGTTCTTCATATATTTTAGTCTCCAGGCCTTTCATCATCTTAGTTGCTCTTCTCTGAACCTTTTCTAAAGTCTCAACATCTTTTTTTGTTGTTGTTGTATGGTGACCAAAATTGGTTGCAGACTATTCCAGTATCGCATTTAAATCACACCTGAATTAAAACATCAATTTTCTGATAGGTATAAAATTAACTTTAGCTATCGAGAGTCTCTTGAAAGTGAGATGGGTGACATGCAAATTTAACAAATAAAATAATAATAAACCTTTCAAAATCAGGGAAGGGAAGGGCTTTTTGGAGGCTAGTCCAGACTTTTTGGGCAGAAACTGGACCCTAATCTGGCTCTTGCCTTCCACAGGTGGCCTGGCAGCAGTGATCTACACGGACACCCTGCAGACGGTTATCATGTTGGCTGGCGCACTCACCCTGATGGGCTTCAGTAAGTAGTGTGTATGTGTGTGTGTGTGTGTGTTTGTATGTGTGCTCAGAATTGCTGTTCCTTAGCTTGCTGTCTGTGGGAAGTAGCTGAACTGGTCTGTTTCAACCGCTCTTTGTTGTTGTTAGTTGTGAAGTTGTGTCCGACCCATCGCAACCCCATGGACCACGTTCCTCCAGGCCTTCCTGTCCTCTACCTTCCCCTGGAGTCCATTTAAGCTCACACCAACTGCTTCAGTGACTCCGTCCAGCCACCCCATTCTCTGCCATCTTCTTCTTCTTTTGCCCTCCATCGTTCCCAGCATTAGGCTCTTCTCCAGGGAGTCCTTCCTTCTCATTAGTGTTGTGGTCAGCTAACAGCCTGCGGAGCTGGCAGGGGAGTCAGACAGCAATGAGGCTGAGGAGAACATGGGCCAGTCTTGGAGGCTGGGGAAGGCCCGAATGAAGGCTCTGCGTCAGAGGCAGAGATGGGGCCAGGGCCATAGGGGAGTGATGCACAGACTCCGGAGCCTCCAGAGGCTGACAGTAGAGAGGCAGAAGAACAGGAGGAGCCTGTTACTAGTGCACGTATGAGAAGAGCTGCCAGAAGGCAGGAGCAGATAAAGCAGAGAGGACGACTCGGGAGTAGGGCCAAGAGATGATTGGCCCCTCCCATAAGGCTTAAAAGACCAGCAACGGCTCTTGGCCTCTTTGCCAGGAAACAACCATTGGGAGAATTGCTTCTTGTTTGGCTGTAGTTATTTTTTCTGTTCCTGAACTGTTGCCAAGAAAAGCTTTTGGCACTTTGCCTAATTATCCCAAGGTCAGAGATAAATTGAAGAATGGTGTTTTGAGGAATTTGCTTTCATTTAATTTGGAATACGCTGAGAAGGAGTTAATTCTCAGTTGTTTTAATAAAATTTGTTTGTTTTTTGGAACTGTTTAATATTAACTATGTGGGCCAGGGTCACAGCAATTAGGTAGCCAAAGTATTTGAGTTTCCCCTTCAGGACCTGGCCTTCTAAAGAGCAGTCAGGGTTGATCTCTTCTAAAACTGACTGGTTTGATTGCCTCTCTAGGCTTTGCCAAAGTTGGAGGCCTTGAGGACCTGAAGAACAGATACTTCAAAGCCATCGCAAGCAACCACTATGGAAACACCAGCTGCGGCTTGCCAAGAGAGGATGCCTTCCACATATTTCGGGACCCTGTCACGTCTGACTTTCCCTGGCCAGGTATCCTAGTGGGAATGACCATCCCATCTCTGTGGTACTGGTGCACCGACCAGGTAAATTCATCTCATCAGCTATGTTTGTCTTCTGGCTGATGAAAAGCTTTAAAAAATAAAAGTATCCTTTGTCCAGTTGTATCCGACTCTAGGGTCTGGTGCTCATCTCCATTTCTTAGCTGAGGGAGCCAGCGCTGTCCGAAGACATTTTCTGTGGTCATATAGCCAGCATGGCTATACGCCAAAGGCACACAAAAACTGGTTACCTTCCCACTGAAGTGGTACCTATTGATCTACTTACCTCAGTGGTGGGTTTCTAACAGTTCGCTTCGGTTTGGGAGAACCGGTAGCAGCAGTGGCGGGAGGCTCCGCCCATCTGCTAGGACATCATGCATATGCACAAAATGTTCTGCGCATGTGCAGAAGCACCACGCACTAGTGAAGTGAGCGTGCACGCACTCAGGCTCACAGTTCCAAACCAGTAGGAAGGTAAATGAAACCCTCTACTGATTTGCATGCTTTCGAAAGTGTTAGGTGGATAGGAGCTGAGGCAAGTAATGGGAGCTCATCCCATTGCACAGCGCTTGGGTCTCGAACCTGGGCTGTCAGCTGACAAGCTCAGTGTCTTTAACCATTGTATCATGGCGCGCCCTAAAGAGGGAGAGTTTTAGAAGAAGAGAAATTGCCACCACGTACCAGGAAGTGGTAGCATTGCTTTAAGGGAGAACTTGCAACATGGCTCACACAGAGGAATGGAAAAAGAGGCGGCTGCTTTAATTAGAGTCAGGGCTGCCTGCTTGAGAAAGTTTACACAACTTCCTCTGAATCAACTTCTCAAGGGTAGAAGCTGAAATGTCTGACATTATGAGAACAGCACTGCCATCCGCCCACATCATCATGTGCTGTCATGGTAATGCAGCAAGTCCCTGGGTTAAGAATGCCCTGATTTCAGGATGACCCATGGTTAAGAATGGAGCCTATTGTTGCAAAATTTGAATGAAATACACAATGATTCAAGTTAAATACACAGTGCTTCAAGTTCATTGCACAATGCTATTTAGACCGTATTATATAACATTGTTCCATCTTACATGCAAATTTGACTTAAGGACAGACCTTGGAAATAGAACTCAGCCTTAAACGGGAAATTACCTGTACTCATGACACATATTTGTGAGCCTGCACAGTCACATTTTGTGAGATGGGTGGATATATAGAACATAGAATAATAGAGTTGGAAGGGTCCTTGGAGGTCTTCTAGTCCAACCCTCTGCTCAAGCAGGAAAGCCTATACCAAGGATGGCTAACCTTTTTGCTGTCGTGTGCCAAAAATAGGGGGAGTGCGGGGGAGTAGCACCCTCGTGTGCCCACACCTATAATTCAATGCCCCCCAGTGCACCCGTGCATACGCACGTGACCCCACTGCGCTCCCCAGCTTTTGGCACGCGATGGTGAAAAGGTTACCGGTGGGCCCAGTAGGCCAGTTTTTCACCCTCCTCAGGCTCCAGAAGCTTTCTTGGAGCCTGGGGAGGGCAAAAATGGCCTTCCCCATCCCTCCAGAGGCCCTCCGGAGGCTGGAAACGGCCTGTTTCCTGACTTCCAGTGGGCCCGGAAGGCCCAAAAATCAGCTGGCCAGCACACACATGCTTGCTGGAGGTGAGCTAGGGCAATGCTCGCGTGCCCACAGATATGGCTACGCGTGCCACCTCTGGCATATGTGCCATAGGTTCGCCATCACGGGTCTATACCATTTCAGACAAGTGGTTATCCAATCTCTTCTTGAAAACTTTCAGTGTTGGAGCACCCACAACTTCTGGAGGCAAGCCCTTCTACTGGTTAATTGTTCTCACTGTCAGGAAATTTCTCCTTAGTTCTAAGTCAGGGGTCAGCAACCTGTGGCTCCGGAGCTGCATGCGGCTCTTTGGGCTCTTTGCTGTGGCTCCCTGTCAGGTGATTCCACCATAGGCTGTCCCCGTCCCTCACCCTCCCCTTCCAGTCACTCCTCGCCTGGCCTGAGAAGGTAAGAGTGACGGTGGGGGATGGAGAAGCAGCTGGGGCAGAGACAGAGAGATACAGAGAGGGGGAGGAGAGGGAGGGAGGGAGGGAGGGGAGAGAGAGATATGTCAAAAAGATTTTGTGGTTCCCGGTGTTTTTTAACAACTGGTTCTCTGCCCTAATGACCGGCTGGGTAGGTGTGGCTAGGGGGACATGTGACCGGTGGGTGACATTGAGTTGGCCACGCCCACCCAGGTTTTGTGGCTCCCGGTGTTTTCTTTTCTGTGGGAAATGAGTCCAAATGGCTCTTTGAGTGTTTAAGGTTGCAGACCCCTGTTCTAGGTAAATTCTCTCCTTGGTTAGTTTCCATCCATTGTCCCAAAGGTGCTTTTTTTCAGGAGGCAACTGGACTTCCTTGTTTTTTCTTTGAAGACTTCTTGAAGACTTTTGCTTCTCATCCAAGAAGTTTCTTCAGCTCTGACAGGATAGTGGGGAATGAGATCCAGTTGCCTCCTGAGAAAAGCTCCTTTGGAACAACCATGGATGGTTGGATGAGTGAGAAACTCTACAGACTTTCCATCCATTGCTTCTTGTCTTGACTTCTGGTGCTTTGGAAAATAAGTTTGATAAATAAATAAATACTGATATGGTTGGCAACATGATCCACCTTAGTAGATGTTCTGAATGATTGGCATTCTGATGGAGAGGACACCCCCTCCCTTCTCATGACTACATGCCTTCAATCCAGTTTTCCCACGTTCAAGGCCAGCATAGCTGGCTGGAGAATTCTGGGAGTTGAAGTCCACAAGTCTTAAAGCTGCCAAGTTTGAAGACCTCTGATCTATATGGAGTAGAGGGCAGAGCAAATGGCCTTGATGGACAGGAGGAAGAGCTGCTTCCAAGGCAATAGTCAGATAAGCTGGCCATAAGTCCCCAGCATAGAAAACAATTTGAGAAACATTCTCAGACAAACCCTTTTCCAATTCACACAAAGATAAAAGGAGGGAGGGGCAAGGACATTCAAACTTGCAAGATTCTGTTTCTACAGAATCCTAAATCCTAAAAGTACAGAATCCTAAATGTATCCTAAAGGAACCATGGTGGCACAGTGGTTAGAATGGAGTTGCTTCTGCTGACTGCTGACCACAAGTGGCTCGGCAGTTCAATTCTCACCGGTTCAAGGTTGGCTCAGCCTTCCATCCTTCCAAGGTTGGTAAAATGAGGACCCAGATTATTGGGGGCAAGAGGCTGACTCTATAAACTACTTAGAGGGGACTGTAAAGCACTTTGAAGCAGTATATGTCTAAGTGCTATTCCTTCCTTCCTTCCTTCCTTCCTTCCTTCCTTCCTTCCTTCCTTCCTTCCTTCCTTCCTTCCTTTCTTCCTTCCTGTTAGAATACAGTACTGCAGGCTACTTCAGTTGATCACTGGCTGCCAACAGTTTGGCAGTTCGAATCTCACCAGGCTCAAGGTTGACTCAGCCTTCCATCCTTCTGAGGTTCATAAAACGAGGACCCAGATTGTTGGGGGCCATAGACTGAATCTGTAAACTGCTTAGAGAGGGCTGTAAAGCAGTGTGAAGTGGCATATAAGTGCTATTGCTACTTGGCCTTTGTTCGTTTTTTTAAGAAAGGTCTACTATGGTGGGGTGACATTTGGGTACTTCTTCATTTACCTTCTAGGTTCTGGACTCAGAGGCATCTGCGAGTCCAGAACCAAGGAAGCCAAAACACTTTAAAAAATTGGCTGAAACTTTGAGCCATTGTGTCCGTCATCTTGAATTTTTTGACTCCTTTGGTGTGATGTGGGAAGCTGCTGTTCTAAGCGAAGAAGGAAAAACTAACATCTCCTTTTCCTTGAAGGTCATTGTCCAAAGATCCCTGGCAGCGAAATCTCTCTCTCATGCCAAGGGCGGCGCCCTGCTGGCCTCTTACTTGAAGATCCTACCCCTCTTCATGATGGTCTTGCCTGGGATGATCAGCCGCATCCTCTTTCCAGGTCAGAGTGAGTGCGGAGGCCCATCGAGGAAGAAAAATCATATGGAAAAGAAGAAGCATTTGATTTTTTTTTTTTAGAATTACTGTATTTTCCTGCGTATAAGACTACTTTCTAACACACAAAAATCTTCTCAAAAGTCGGGGGTCATCTTATACGCCGGGTCTCATTCTCCTGTAACCAGGCAGACCAGCCCATAAGGCTCTGACGAGCCTTAAATGGCTCTGAGGAGGGTCGTCTTATATGTCCAGTCGTCTTATACGCCGGAAAATACGGTATCCTTCCCTTCATATCCTGATATGGTTTGGTTCTAGCAAATTCTAGAAAGTCTCTGAGAATTATTAATATATTTATTATTTAATAATTATTAGTATATTATTATTTATTACCTAATAATAATGTATTGTTATTTATTATTTCATTATTTATTTATTTTATTTTATTTATTTATTTAATTACATTTTTGTACTGCTCTTCTCCCGTAGGACTCAGGGCAGTGTATAGCCGGAATAAAAACACTATACACCATAAATTTTAAAAAGTTTAAAAAGTATTAAATAATTTGGCCCAATTTTGCTAAAAACCCCAAAATTAAAATACCCAATTAAAATTTCATTTATTTCATCAGCCCAGCCTGTTGGAATAGTAGGGTCTTAAGGGCACGGCGAAAGGTATGGAGGTCAGGGATCCTACTTATCTCTGGGGGCAGTTCACTCCATAGGGTGGGAGCCCCCACAGAGAAGGCTCTTCCCCCTGGGGGTCGCCAGTCGACATAATTTGACCAACGGCACCCTGAGAAGTCCCTCTCTGTGAGAGCGTACTGGCCGGTGGGAGGCTATTGGTGGCAGAAGACGATCTAATTATTAATACCCTGTTTCCCCTCAAAATAAGACATCCCCTGATAATAAGCCCAACCAGGCTTTTTGAGTGCATGGCAATAAGGCCAAAGCACTTATTTCAGGGTTCAAAAAAATGTAAGACAGGATCTTATTTTTGGGGAAACACGGTATATAGTTATTTAATAATTATTAATATATTATATGCTACTTAATAAATTATTAATATACTATTATTTGTTATTTAATGAATTAATATATATATATTAGTTATTATTTAATAAATTATCAATATATTTTTATTGTTTAATTATTAAGGCACTATTATTTTTATTATTTAATAAATTATTAAAATATTCATTTAAATGTTTAACATTTTATTTAATAATACATAATAAGGCTATCTTCTCAGACTGTTTCGTCCTCAGTTCACCGAAACTGGACTAAAAGCAAACCAAATCAAGGGAAGTGTAATTCTCAGAAAAATTCAAATGCTTCTTCTTTTCTATATATTTTTTTTTAAAAAAAATATGGAATTATTTGTTCTGGAAAGTGAACCTCATTCTATTCCTCTGTGCACAGTTGTGATAGTTGTTTTGTTTTGTTTTGTTTTAATTGGCCTTTTTACATTTTTTGCTTATTTATCTATTGTTGATAATGCTCCCTCTCTAGGTTCACACAACATACAAAACTAAGATGGATTGCTTATTTGTGTCTAAGAGATCATGTGAAGTCAGTGTCGTTTTTTTGTCATGATTATTGTGTTGAATAAACTCAGACAGTTATATTTTTAAAAAATAGACTAGGGTTAAACCAATTTGACCAAGCATGATGTGTAAACTTAGTTACTTGGTTGGATTCACACATTCAGCTATACTTTGCTCAATCTTAATTCCCTGGGGGAAAAAATAGATTTGGTTGGGTTGATAGAAAAATCTACCTCAAAAATAAACAATCCATACTCTTGTGTGTGCCTTTCACATTCTGACATGGTTAACCTGGCCACTGTGGTGAACCAGGTATGGGTACTGCTGAGGAGAATTTGAATGATGGATGAAAGCAACTCGCCTGCCAGGTGCCCAGGTAAATTATCAATACACCTACAGATGCCTTTGATCATATTTGACCACTCAAGCCCTCGTCATTTCCCGACTTGACTACTGCAATGCTCTCTACATGGGGCTCCCCTTGAAGTGCACCCGGAAGCTCCAACTGGTCCAGAATGCAGCTGCGCGAGTAATTATGGGAGCAACATGGTGCTCGCATGTAACACCTCTTCTATGCGAGCTGCACTGGCTTCCGGTGGCCTTCCGAGTGCGCTTCAAGGTGTTGGTTCTTACCTTTAAAGTGCTCCATGGCTTAGGACCTGAGTACTTACGAGACCACCTGCTGCAACCGATAACCTCCCACCAACCAATACGCTCTCACAGAGTAGGCCTACTCATGGTACCATCATTAAAACAATGTTGTCTGGTGGTTCCAAGGGAGAGGGCCTTCTCTGTGGGGGCACCTACGCTTTGGAACAAAATACCACCTGGAATACGAATAATCCCAGATCTTCGCACTTTCCGACGTGCCCTGAAGACCTTTCTATTTCAACAAGCAGGGCTAGCATAAACATCAAAATTCTATGCCAAGGTCTTAGTAGATACACCAAGTTGACTTAATTTATTATTTACTGTTTATGAAATATATTTACATGTATCTTAATCTGTTCACCGCCCTGAGTCCTTTGGGAGAAGGGCGGTATAGAAATCCAATAAATAATAATAATAAATAATAATATTGAGTGAAATACTACCATCCCACCCTCAGCTGGTTTAGAAATGGCTGGCTGATTTAAAACAAAGGCATAAGACGTCCCTCAGAATCTGTGGAGTGAGACTGGGAAAAGTAGTTTCTTCTCAGATTCTGATTAAAATTTAAAATCTCAAGATCAAAGATAAGGCCAGATAACTGGAGTAGAGGAACTGTTTGCTTTAGTTCTTTCTGTAAAAATAAATAAAGCAAGTAGCCAGGAATTGGTTTAATTTATGGTTTTGGTTTTCCTGCAGTATTTAAAATCTCATTTATTTCATGCTTTTGATTCTCTGTTTAAATTATATAATGGGTCTTTAAACTTTAGCAGCCATCCTTCAAGCCATATTCTCTCAGTTGTACCTACTGCATCCGGTGAACTGGGAAGTTTGGTTGAATGTTTTAATATTTATAAGGTTTTTTTTTTACAGTTTTAGAAATAAAGTTTTATTTCCTTTATCTCCTTTGAAATTGCTCTAGCTTGTAGATATCCCAGGTAGCCAGGGATTTAGCTATATAGAAATTATTTCAGCATTTGCATTTTGATCTTTTGAGGCAGTTCAGGATTTTCATTCACACCTGAGGTAAGAGATTAGAATTCAAGTGAGATTCTTCTGGGAAGACAGGTACAGGAGCTACTAGTCTCTATCACAGGATGAGCTGAGCTGGGAAAACCAAGAGGGCTCGGTGGCGCAGTGGGTAGAGTGCAATACTGCAGGCTACTTCTGCTGCCTGCTGGCTGCCTGCAATTTGGCCGTTCAAATCCCACCAGGCTCAAGGTTGACTCAGCCTTCCATCCTTGAGGTCAATAAAATGAGGACCCTGATTGTTGGGGACAAAATGCTGACACTTAGAGAGGGCTGTAAAGCACTATGAAGCTGTATATAACTCTAAGTGCTATTGTTATTGCTAAGAACTGTGGTGGCGCAGTGGTTAGAATGCAATATTACAGGCTGACTCTGCCCACTGCCACGAGTTCGATCCTGACCGGTTCAAGGTTGACTCAGTCTTCCATCCTTCTGAGGTGCGTAAAATGAGGACCCAGATTGTTGAGGGCAATAGTCTGACTCTGTAAACTGCTTAGAGGGGGATGTAAAGCACTGTGAAGCAGTATATAAGTGCTATTACTATTGCTATTGCTTCCAGAAGTAGAAATTGGGAGCCTCAGACTTCCATCCTGCAGGGTCCATTCTGATCACAAAATGGCAGCCCTAAATCTGCTTTCTAATCCTTTTTTAAAAAAACTTTTTCAAATTGTCCAGTTTTCTCTCATCCTTCATAACTTTGGTTCTATTTTGTTGCAGATCTTGTGGCCTGTGCTGATCCTGACTCCTGTAAAGAGATCTGTGGCAATCCATCTGGATGTTCAGATATTGCGTACCCCAAACTTGTCATTGAACTTCTGCCACTGGGTAAGGGGGCTTCTCATTACTGCATTTTATTTATTTATTTATTTATTTATTTATTTATTTATTTATGCAATTTATGCAATTTATGCAATTTATGCAATTTATGCAATTTATGCAATTTATTTATTTATGCAATTTACTTATGCAATTTATTTATGCAATTTATTTATGCAATTTATGTGCCGCCCTATCTCCGAGGACTCAGGGTGACTCACAACAATAAAAATTCACAATCCCTCATTCAAACAGTGAAATTTAAAAATTCGAACTTAAAACAATTAAGATTAATTAAGAAATCCCCGTCAGTCCAATATTAGAGGGGTACTGTTAACAGGCAGGCCTACAATAGGACCCTTGGGAACCCGAAGCATTTCTGTCTTCATGCACAGACTACTAACTTACTTTTCTCACAACTGAATTGCCATTTGTTGCATTGGGCCCAGGGTTCAAGTCTACCTTCTGGATCTTGAGCCTGTCTTCTAAAGTGTTGGCTATTCCCCCAGCTTGGTGCCATCTGCAAATTTGATGAGTTCTCCTTCTATTTCCTTATCTAGATTGTTTATAGTTTCCAATTAGTTTGTTCAAAAATCAATTTTCAATTGGGTTTTTGTCTCTTCCAAATTACATTTCAAAATCTTCTTTGCCCCCATGCTTCTTAGCTGCTATTACACATTAGGGGTCTTATAGTTGTAAGATGTTTCTCTTGTCACTCACCCGGCTTCAAAAAGACTCCGTTCCATTCCTCTCTTCCTCCAGCTCTACACTTAGTCCAGTTGTCCCAGCTTTGTGGCAGCCGCCATAGCTGCCGCCACCCGCCGCCAACTCACAGAGAGTTCCCTCTGACCTCCGAGGAACTTGCCTGTTCCTCTTGGTCGTCCGAGGTGCATCTCTTTCTTCCCCGTCCCTGCAGGATGGTTCTGGTCCAAAGACCTATCGGCAGTGGTTCGACAGCCGGGGTTTTCGCAGCACTCATCAGAGCCCACTATTTCCCGACTGTCTCATCACGACGCCAAACCGGAAGTCCCTTATCTAACTTGTTTAATGAAGACGTTGAAGAGAACTGGGCCTAAGACAGAAACTACTTCCCTCCGTGTAGATGTAGCTCCATTAAGGACTACACATTGAGTGTGGGTTGACAGCCAAGAGATCCATCTGGGGTTGATGCTGTCTATCCCACATTTTTCTACCTTATGAAAGGAAATCTTATTTCATTTTTCTGGTGTGAAAACCTCCTTAGTAGATTGTGGGAATGCTGTGGTCATAATGTATCTTGATTTTAGCAATGTGTTTAGTAATTTACAATTCGACAATCTAATTCGCAAGGTAAACTGTGTATTGGATTACCTGTCTATTAGATTGATCCATAGCTGGCTTGTAATGGGTACCTAAGACTGCAGTCCAAAGGTCCCTTATCTTACTAGAGTGAATGAGCTGCTAAAGGAGGATCTGGTATGCTATTTTTTTCATCATTTTTTTCATTAATTACTTAGATTAACGGTGGAGAAAATAATTGCAACATTTGCAGATAACATAAAACTGGGTGAAATAACATCTTCTCATCTTTCCCACTGCCTTCTCCTACTGATATATTATGGTTTATCAATTGTTGTTTGATTCATGCTTTATGACCTATGACCTATCACTCTGTTGTTTGTATGTACACTGAGAGCTTCTGCACCAGAGACAAATTCCTTGTGTCCAATCACACTTGGCCAAGAAAGAATATTCTAATTCTAATTCTAATTCTTATGTTCTGTGATTCTATAGGTCTGTGAAAAATAAACTAGATTTTTTTTGCTTTGTCAATTGAATCAATTCCTGATTTTATTCTTTTCTCTCTTTTTTGGGGGGGGGGGAGTTGGAAGCAGGCTATGACTTAACAATAACTTTCTGATGAACTGCAACTTTCTTTGATGTCCTGAAGAGGACGCTGGTAAGGATTATTCTTCTCCAGTCTCACCAATAGTCCCTCTTTTTGCTTCTAGGACTAAGAGGGCTTATGATGTCAGTCATGATCGCAGCACTGATGTCCTCTTTGACTTCCATCTTCAACAGCGCAAGCACCATTTTCACCATGGACCTTTGGCGACATCTTCGACCACTGTCTTCTGAATGGGAGCTCATGATTGTTGGCAGGTAAGATCTCCCAGCCCATGGGACACATCTAGGAAGAGTCCCAGGCATACTCTACTTTTAGGAATACCAGAGGGCAGGAGAAGAAACAATGGATGGAAAATAATCAAGGAGAGAAGCAACCTGGAATTAAGGAGAAACTTCCTAGCAGTAAGGACAATTCACCCATGGAATAGCTTGCCACCAGAAGTTGTGGATGCTCCATCACTGGAGGTTTTTAAGAAGAGTCTGGACAGTTAGTTGTCTGAGATGGTATAGGTTCTCCTGCTTGAGCAAAGGGCTGGACTAGAAGACCTCCAAGGTCTCTTCCAGTTCTATTCTATTCTATTCTAATTCTAGGAGGCAAACTGTAGCCAAACAAATGAACAAAGACCTATATGGCCTGAGCTTATCCTGAAAATCATTTGAAAGGAATGCTTTGGACTGTCTGTGTGCACGCACAACACCTCTCTGATGGTCATTCAAGGAGCCTGACCTTTTTCACGGATTCAACTTGCAACTCAACGTTCATGAGAAGGTTTGGTAAAGCAGTGGTCACCAACTGGTGGTCTGCGAGAAAATTTTCGTGGTCCACAGAAAAATTATTTGCATTTTTTATGGTGCACTAAATCAGGGGTCCTCAAATGATGGCCCCTGGACCAGATATGTGCAATGAATGTTTCTGTTACTGCAGAGAGTCTCCCCCTTCGGGGTCTTCTTGTGTGGGTCAGAGGGGGGCAGAAATTCTGACTTGGAGTCTGCTTATTCTCCTGGTGAAGGATTTTGAGTGACGGCTGGAGGGAAGTGCCGCTGGTAGCAAAGAACCGGAGGGCCTTGTTCCAGTGGGACTGCATCATGGCCTGGAACTGGCTGACCATCTCAGTCCACTGAGCCTCCAGGCACTGGTGCCTGGCCTTGCACTCCCGCAGGTCTTCCCTCTGCTTGGAAAGCCTATGCTCCTAGTCCTCAGTGAGGTGCTTCTGCTGAGCCTCCTTCTTGGTCAGATCCAATTTGAACTGAGCTGTTTTGCCAACTCTTTCTCATGGTGGCTGCTTAGCTCCAACAACTGCTTCCTGCTGGGGCCCTAAGGAGCCCGGGTAGGATGGTGAGGAGTGGCTGGCAGGGGAAGGGCAAGTAGAGGCCGTTGAAGTGCCCCTCGACGTGAGTGACATTGAGTTGGCCACGCCCACCCAGTCATATGATCACCTAGCCACGCCCACCCATCCAGTCATTAGGCAGATCATATTAATGGTCCATGGGATTTAAAATTATGAATTTAGTGGTCCCTGAGGTCCCAAAGGTTGATGACCCCTGTTGTAAAGCAACTTGTCAAGACTGTCCTGACTTGGTCCTTAGGAAAGAAAGTCCCTCGACTCCATGGTTGAAGTGAAAGGTTTACTTCTACTAAATTCAAGGGGTTACAGCAGGTGTCTGCAACCTTAAACACTCAAAGAGCCATTTGGACCCCTTTCCCACAGAAAAGAAAACACCAGGAGCCACAAAACTCTTCCCGTGCCTGACTATTTCCTGAGCGACCACAATTCAACTAGCATACGTAGTTGAATTAAACATTCTGTTTTCTTCTGAAACTTGTTGTCAGTGTTCCAATACTGACATAGAAGCAATGAGGAAAAAAGTTTGACATTTCACCTAGAAAAGCTTTCGGTGAATTCAGTCTCCTGGGAGATGTATGGGAGCGGTGACATTCCTGTGTGCTGAAGAGACAGATAAGAGAGAGTGATCTGGAAGACAGCCAATGGGGAGCAGTGAATGGGGAAGGAATCGGAGGGGTTTTGGATAGAGGGGCCAGTACTGTCTGCATGGTTGTCGGGCACGGCTGCATCACTCAATAATGAGAACATTTCCTAAAGTTTGATGCTTGGAAATTAACTTTATTTTAGAGGATGAAACCGAAACTTTGACACTTTTCTTGGATTTATCCATGATTGGCCTACCAGTGCTGCATAAATCATGGGCCGGCGTGTGTCGCACATTGGCAGTTGTGACACATATTTTTAGTGGCAGGGAGCCGCAGCAGAGGAGTGAAAGAGTCACATGTGGCTCCAGAGCTGCAGGTTGCTGACCCCTGGGTTACAGGATAAGCAAAGCTGGATCTGAATATTTCTGTGCAAAGCCTGCATTTTTCCCTGTCTCTCATTCCCTCCCCCTGGACCAGTCCATCAATGTCCACTTGTATTTGTTTTAGGTGTTTGGGGAACGGCATTGAGGTTTGTCACCTTTCCGAGGTAGTTTCGCATTTCACTCTCACAGTCCATCCTTGATCGGCTGGCTCCTTCCAGATTGACACATCTGGTTCCTGTCACCCTATCATCTCCTCCCTTTGCCCATTCCCTATTTCCCCATCCTCCTTCCTCCCTTCCCTGGTGTTTTATGGCAGGATGCCAGCTAAGCAAGGTATGCTGAAGGTAGCAAGCCTGGCACAACTTTTCCTCACCCAGAAGCCTGAAAAAGCTCAGGATCCTTTAATAAATGGCAGAGAAGGGCTGTGCTCTGGGAAGGCCAGGACGCTTTTCCCAACCATGCTCCATCCAAATCCACCGTTTCAAAGCTCCTGAAGGGAAGACCTTCACTCACTACCATGATCTGGTCCTCCCAAGTTTGAAGAGCATGAAATCCAAATGACCAGGCCTTCCTTCTCCACACAGGGTGTTTGTTCTGCTCCTTGTCGTCATCTCCATTTTGTGGATCCCGCTGGTGCAGGCCAGCCAGGGTGGACAGCTCTTCATCTACATCCAGACCATCAGCTCTTACCTGCAGCCCCCAGTGGCCATTGTGTTCATCCTCGGATGCTTTTGGAAGCGGACAAACGAGAAGGTAATGCTGAACACTTTTGGGTGGTGTCAGAGCTGCCACCACTTAAACCTCTAAATTGAAACAATCCTTGGCTCCATTTGTTGAGAAAGGCATAATTTTATTAGAAGTCCATTGTATTGCAGCAATGCGTAGCCAGAACGGAGAATCACGTGCCAAAATCCCCAAAGTTCAATTTTTCCTTGCCTTGACTACCTCCCATCATTGACCCCCCTCCCATGACCAATCAGGTTCAAATAAGATGTTTTTGGGAAGCGTAATTGGTATGCAGCTGCCTTCTTCTCCCAGATGGGTGACCTTGAAGCAGGAAGTCAGGAAGACACAGTAGTTACTTTCGCTTTCCCCCAAAGCATTCGCCCTCCTGCCCACTCTCCCCAGAGTTCATAGTAGACTGTCACTGCATGGTAACGAAGCATACAAGCAAGTGTAAAGTGGCAGCTGACAGGTGGCCTGTAAACACTTGTGATTCTAAAAAGGGGGCAGATGGTTGAGGGGCAAAGAACTAACCTGGTTTCTTTTCTTGATTTTCCTTCAGGGGGCATTTTGTGGTCTTTTGGTTGGCATGGTGATAGGCCTGATCCGGATGGTTTTGGATTTCATCTACCTGCAGCCGGGCTGTGGGGAGTCGGATAACCGGCCAGCTGTGGTGAAATACGTGCATTATCTCTACTTCTCCATGATCCTGGGAGTGATCACGCTCATTGTGGTGGTGGCTGTCAGCCTCTTGACGGAGCCCCCTCCAGAGGAAATGGTATGTGCATTGAGAGGGACGTTGGCTGTTTTCACTCTCATGGTTTAGTGCCCTGCTTAGTCTGACCTGGCTACCTAGAATACAATCAGTGAGAAGGAATTGACCTAAGGGTTGAGTAGAGAAGACCAATCAGCCAGATGGATAGAACAAATGCCGGTCTCAATAGAAATACCATTTTTTTCCTGAATTAAGCTGTGCAGACTCAAGTTTCATTAAATACCGGAAATAGTTTGGTTGGAGTTGCCTGTTTTGCAGCGAGGTTTTCTTCCAAAGACAGTAACAATTGAGGAGTTGGAAGGGACCTCAGAGGTCTTCTAATCCAACCTCCTGCTGAAGTAGGAGGGTCCTATACCAGTGATGGCTAACCTTTTCCGGACTGAGTGCCCAATGCATGCACGCGAACCCCCAAAATGCAATGCAAGCATGCCACATGTGCATGCCTCCCCACATGCCCCCGCCCCCATGCACGCACACACCCTGCATGCATCCTGCTCCATGCATGTACACGTGGGCCCCTGCATACACCCCCACGTATGCACGTTCGGTCTCCCCTCATGCCCCCTGCCCCCCGCGCATGCACGGCAGATACCTGAAGACCAGCTGGGCAGTGGGAGGTGGGCGCGCATGCATGGCAGACCTGAGCTGGGACGACAGTTCACATGCCCACAGAGAGGGCTCGTGCCATAGGTTCGCCACCATTCCAGACAAATGGCTGTCCAGTCTCTTCTTGAAAGCCTCCAGTGATGAAGCACCTACAACTTTTGGAGGCCAGGCGTTCCACTGGTTGATGGCTCTTACCGTCAGGAAATTTTTCTGTAGTTCTAGACTGCTTCTTTCCTTGAATAGTTTCATCCATTGCTTCCTATCTGCTATCATGCCAGGTATCAGACACTTCGAGATTGAGAGATGGTGGTTTGCTATAGAGAGGCAGAAACTATGGTGTGTTCTGGCCCCGTGCCCAGAAATAACCCCCCCTCAGACAACCAGAGACTAAGGAACTGGCAGGCAACCAAGTGAGATGATAACAAAGGTCGGCAGCAATCCGCAGCTGCTTGCCAACGTCTTTATTAAAAGGTCCGTCACATACACACCAAAGCTGAGACGCAGGGCCGATTCAAAACCGGGATCCACGTATCTTTGTTTTGTTCGTCACAAAGTTATGGCATCAATCCCTCACTTATATAGTCTGGTAGGAGGCGTGGTCCACCAGCTAATCACGACCACGCCTTTTCCTCTGCTGGGCTCTCCTGTCTCTCCGACGCTGGCGAGGGTCCAGCCAAGACTCATTACCCTCATCACTGTCCACCTGTGGCTGCGGGGATGAGCTTGGCTCTGGGCCTATCTCTTGCCCTTCGGTGTCCTCCGGAGGCATTGCCAGAGAGGAGAGTCCTGGAGAAGGAGGCCTTGCCAACTCCTCTCCCTCACTCTCAGAGTCCTCCCCTGCTGATGACGCAGGCTCAGGCAACGGAGCCACAACACGGTGGACCCAAGAGAAATTGGCAAACTTGCTACGGTAGTTCTACTGATACCTATGTTAGCAAGAGGCCAGAAAGGACGCAAACCGTTGACATTTTCTCTGCTTTAGCTGTGTTGCAAAGGCGCCTGGGACTCTTCTCATCATCCGTTTGCAGGCTTACCTCACCATCCAAGCCACACCAGCCGACGGCACTGCCAGGCGAGGGTCCAGGAAGGCTCCGTGCTTGGAATGGAGATGGTGGACCGCTGGCCCCAGTTGCTGGCAACGGGAAGTCCCCTTCCCTGGTTGCTCCTCTAAGCCTCTTGGTGGAGCGTGTCTTTCGGGGCAGGAGTTGTGCTGATGACTTCATTCATCCTGGCTAGTTTCATCCCCTGTGCAGCTGCAAAACAGCAAATCCGCTCTCAATAAGGTTGAACAGATGAACAGAATTGGAAGGAATCTTGTAGGTCAGGGGTGCCAGATGCGGCCCACGGGGTGCTTAGATCTGCCTTGCAGGGCCACTCTGGAAACAGCGAAGGAGCAGCCTGCGGTGCCTCTGCCAGCGAAAATGGAGCTCAGGGGGGCTGTACGGGGTACCCCCTAGCTCCGTTTTTGGCTGCAACAGCCTCCTGCAGCCCTCTGCCAGTGAAAACAGAGCTCCAGGGGGTGGGGTGGGGGGCTCACTGGCAGAGCACTGCAGGCCATCCCAGCCAAAAACGGAGCTGAGGGGCTGCCCAGGCAACCACAGTTGCCCCAGACACAAGTGACATTGAGCTGGCCATGCTCACGTTGAAACGCCGCTTCCCCCCGGCTCCCCGAGGTCAAACACAACCCTGACGTGGCTGTCAATGAAATCGAGTTTGACACCCCTGTTGTAGGTCATCTACTCCAACCCCTACCTACACCATTTCTGACAGATGGCTGTTCAGTCTCTTCTTGATGAACTTGTTGAGTTAACCGGCTTACCTAAGTAAGCCACCGAACTCCGACTGGGGGGCCTTTTGCCTGTGGAATGCCTTTGGATCTCCGAAGGAAAGAAAGCCATTCTGTTGAACCCTAGTTTTTGTCCAAACAGATCAGCCAACTCACCTGGTACACCCGCAAGGATATTCCAAGAAAAAAGGATGCTCCAGTTGCATCGTTATCCATTCCGGTCAAAGGAATCCATGAGGCTGGTGGTCTTTCTCCTGCAGGGCAGCTGGAAATCACGGATGGCCCAGAAAACACTTGCAAAAACAGTTCAGGTAAGAGGCCCGTCTGGGAGAGGAACAGGATCTGTCATCTGATGAAGGCCGCGAGTTGGGTCTGCAGAGGGGTTGCGCCTCCTTGACCCCCTTCTCCAAAGGACAGAGCAGAGGGCAAATTGGCCGGAGTCCCATGCTGGATGTGTCCTACCCCCCCCGCCCCAGTCTAAAGTAGGTTCCAGTCTTTGAACTGATCAGGTGGAGCCACTGTTTTGATTCAGGGTGGAAAAACTGATTGATTTGAAATATCAATCCCAAGTTACTCTATTGTCTCTCCCTCCCTCCCCACCTCTCTCTTTTCCCTCTATATCTATCTATTTGTCTGTCTGTCTGTCTGTCTGTCCTTCTGTCTGTCTATCTATCTCTATGTCTGTCTGTCTATCTATCTACCCTGTTTTCCCCAAAATAAGACATCCCCTGATAATAAGCCCAATCGGGCTTTTGAGCGCATGGCAATAAGGCCAAGAGCTTATTTCAGGGTTCAAAAAAATGTAAGACAGGGTCTTATTTTTGGGGAAACACGGTATCTATCTATCTATCTATCTATCTATCTATCTATCTATCTATCTATCTATCTATCTATCTATCTATCTATCTCTATTTATATCATTATTTCCCTCCCTCTCTGTATACCTCATTCATTCATTCATTCGTTCGTTCATTCAATTTCTATAGCTGATCATCTCAATGACTCTAGGTGACAATTCTAAAACTATAAAAAACATTTAAAACACCAAAAATATCCAAAATAAATATATGCTGCAGCTAATTAACTAGTTAAAAGTAAATCCAAGTCTTTAAAGCCTTATAAAAGTCATCAGGATTGGGACCATTCTAATCTCCAAGGGGGAGTGTAGCGTTGTGCCCACCCCCCTATTCTCCAAAATGAAAGGGAAGCAAAAAACAAAACAAAAACAAAACCCTTGATCCTGACCTACAGTGAAAAGGGGAGGATTCAATCCTATCTCCTCCTTCCCAACCCCAGGTAGCCTTGATCAGGTGAGCTACTCCCAAACTCCGACAAGTGGGTTGCTAAGTGCAGGTGAATCAGGAAGCCAGGAGGACTTGTGAAGGAAGGCTGGGCAGGAGCAGAATCCCTCATAGCATCCAGAGCTGGATGGCTCAGTTGTCTGGGCAGATTCATTCAGATGGGGGTGAAATCCTGCAGGTTCTGACAGGTTCTGGAGAACCGGTAGCGGAAATTTTGAGTAGTTCGGAGAACCGGCAAATACCACCTCTGGCTGGCCCCAGAGTGGGGTGGGACTGGAGATTTTGCAATATCCTTCCCCCAGGAGTGGGGCGGGAATGGGGATTTTGCAGTATCCTTCCCCTGCCACACCCACCAAGCCATGCCCACTGTCCCAAAGGTGCTTTTTCCAAAAGACAACTGGACTTTCTTGGGTTTTTCCTTGAGAATATTTCACTTCTCATCCAAGAAGCTCCCTCAGTTGTGCAACAGGTTTCCTAACCCTCAGGCAGGATGGGGGTAAGAGGGCATCTCCATTGTTTTAAGGGAGGCTGAGATACGTTTTTTTTGTTTTGATTTATATGCTGCCCTTCTCCGGAGACTCAGGGTGGCTTACACTGCGTTAAGCAATAGCCTTCATACTTTTGTATATTTTTACAAAGTCAGCTTATTGCCCCCACAAACTGGGTCCTCATTTTATCTACCTTAGAAAGGATGGAAGGCTGAGTCAACCTTGAGTCTGGCGAGATTCAAACTTACTAATTGCAGATAGCTGGCGTTAAATTACAATGCATTAGTCTGCTGAGCTATCCAGGCTCCCTCAGTTTTTCTGGGGACAAAGCAGTTTCTTGGCTCAAAAGCAATTCTGGGCATCCCACATCCTGGCTACAAAATCATGGGAGCCCCCCCCTCCCCCCAAGCAGCAAAGAGGTTAGAAAATTGTACTGATATTAGAAGCCCCAATATCTGGGGATTCCCAGAGGGAGACTCCGAGGGCTGCTTTTTTTCTCCAAAAGGGGGGAAGGGAATTTCATGGTCTTGCAGAGACCCCTAGAGGCGATCCTTGGCAAAGTCCAGCAGATGCCTTGCAAATGCTGAAGGGACTTGCTTAAAAAAAACAACACCCTTGCAAATTTGTAAAAGTCAAATTAGGACATTAAATCTACTAATCTGAGTTTTAAAATGTATAATGATACATTCTGGGATCAGCAGCTGATCTGCTTTTGGTTTTGGTGTCTTTGAGTCAACGTTGACTCCTAGCGAACGTCTGGATTGGTCCCAAAACTTGCCAGCAAATTCCAAAGGTCCAAATGGGGAGATTTTGAGTGAACCGTGGAGTTCTTTTTTTCAGATTAATAGATTAATAGAATTGGAAGGGACCTTGTTGGTCATCTAGTCCAATCCCCCCGCCCAAGCTGGAGACCTTACACCATTTCTGACCGATGGCAGTCCAATCTCTTCTTGAAAGCTTCCAGTGATGAAGCTCCCACAACTTCTGAAGGCAACTTCTGTTCCATGGGTTGATTGTTTTCACTGTCAGAAAATTCTCCTCAGTTCTAGGTTGAATCTCTCCTTGGTCAGTTTCCATCCAATGTTCCTTGTCTGGCCTTCAGGTGACTTGGAAAATAGCTTGACCCTCTCCTCTCTGTGGCAGCCCCTCAAATATTGAAACATGGCTATCCTATCTCCCCTGGTTCTTCTCTTCTGTAGACTAGCCAGGCCCAGTTCCTGCAACCATCCATCATATGTTTTAATCTCCAGTCCCCTAATCATCTTACTGCTGATTATCTTGCCTGCAGGTGCTTTGGACACAAAGAAGAAGGAGAAGAAGTCTAAATTCATGAGCCTCTTTTTGTGGGTCTGTGGGATGGAGAGCAGAGATAAGGACTCACCCGGGACGCCTGCTGAACCCAAAGCTGGAGTCGCGTCCAAGGCTTCCCTTGATGAACCACCTCTGGTGAAGCACATCCTCAACATCAACCTGATCTTGTGCATCAGTGCTGGGGTCTTCCTCTGGGCCTACTTTGCATAGCCTCGGACCCTGCCAGCCATTGCAGAGACGCTCTTAGTGCTTGCACGCCTGGAGATGCCATCAAGAACGAGGAGCATCAAAGAGAAGACGAAGGGACGATCTTGCACATTATACATCGTTTGCATCCCATAGGAAAAATGGTAGAATTATGTGAAGGATTCTGCTTTGGCTGGGTCAGGGTAACGAAGGGAAACCTTTGTTATAAACGTTGCACGTTCAGTGCGTGTGAAAAAATACCAAACCAGAAGGACTTTGCACTTTTGATGTTTTATCCCCCATGGAGGCTCTTGGACCAGAATCATAAACAAGCAACAGTCCCAGGATACACTGGGAGCCAAAAAAAAAGCCAGTGATGACAACAGTGTATTTTTAGTCAATTCGTCGTGTCTACTTGGAATACGGAAAAAATATTTGATAATATCAGATCTGGATGGAATGGCATGCAAAATTCTGCTGCAAGTTGGCTTGACGGCAGAACGTTATTTGAAGAACAAGGATCTTGTGGCTACGTTTTTCCTCAAAGTCACAGGGACCTAATGGATGGATTTTGCCCCAATTCTGTTTTTGAAGCTCTGTGTCTTCTGTTTTGCCACGTTGTGGACTTCTGGGGCTGCCTGTGGTGTAAGGAGCAAGGAAAAGCATCAAGCCACCCTCACCCGTGGGTTGGGCAAATGGTCCACCCACCTCCCTGGTGCTATGCCAACCTATTTAGCTGCATTTTTTAAGCTGTGTGCATGCATGCAAGCGTGCATGCAAGCTATGGCCATGCACAAACGTGTACACTCACATTTTTGGTGCTGGGGCGAACCGTTTGTTAATTCATGTGCCTCCCATCTCTGCCCCTCACCTAATGTGGGGGACAAGGTTGCTGCATTGTCAGGATGGGATCCATTCCTTAGGCCAGTTCTTTTCATGGACATCTTTTCTGAGGTTACTTTGAGGAATCTCAAAATCCCCAAAAGAAAAAGGATTTCTAGGTGCAACTATGTCCCAAGGACACACTGGTGGGCTGATGCAATTGACACGAAGTCCCCTTGCTCCGTTAGGCGGAGTGTCCCCCGGACTCAGCTCCTGTTCTGTCCCCCTTCCCCACACAGGCAAACACACAACCAGGCACGCCTGCCAAGATTTTATTAAGCAGCCAGACTAGAAACCCTTGCAGATAAGAGTTTTGGCAGTAAACTGCGAAATGCCTGCCAAGTCAGTTTTCACTCACAGTCAGCAAGAGAGAGTTTATCCTCAGTCCAGTTCAGTAGCAAGAGTTAGCCAAGATCCAATCCAAATATGCACAAGCCAGATTTCAGGTAACACAATGTGACACAGGTTTTTAACTTTGACCATCACAAAGCCTGAAGAGCGATCCCACCCACTTTTATTCCTTGTGGGGTGTGACTCAGTGACTCAGCTCAATCTCTGGCTCAATCTCTCCCACGCCTCTTTCGTTGCTGCGCACGCTTCTCCCTCTGACGCTGCCTGGGATCAAGCCAGGATTCATCATCCTCGCTCCCTATCTGTTGTTGTTCCGATATGCTTTCCTCCTGGCACATCCCAGGCTGTTCCTCTTGGCCTTCGGATGGAACCTGAGGCATTGCCAGAGAGGAGGGTCCTGGAGAGGGAGGCCTTATCAGTTCCTCCCCATCACTTTCTGAGGCCTCTTCCTCTGTTAGGACAGGCTCGGGACTCGGGTCACAACAGCTGCCAGCATGCTGTCCTGCAGGAGTCCCTACAGCTCAGTGAGCTAAGAGCATCTCCCAGAGCCGGCAATCTGAGGGTCCCATCTGGGCAGGAAGTCCGTTCCACCCTTATGGCCCTCATTCCTTTCAGCTGCTGGATGAGACTGCTGTAAACCCACATGGTAATTGCAGCATGGTTGCAGTGGCATATGGGGCCAAGCCTAATACCATGTTTCTCTGAAAATATAACCTACTCAAAGTAAATTCTAGCTTGATAGCGAAAAAGACATGCGCAAGTGAGGTGAGTCAGTGGATGACATCTCACCCCCTGAAAATAAGACCTGGTGCCTTTTTTTGGTGGCAATATATATATATGTGTGTGTGTGTGTGTGTGTATATATATTTTCTAAGGTTTTCGCGGGTGTTTGTATGTAGGTCTTTGGCTATTCGGGTCTTCTCCCACGTAAAACTGGAAGTATCTTGGCGACGTTTTGACGAAGTCGCAGAACACCAGCCTGAAGATGACGAATGAGACTTCGTCGAAACGTTGCCAAAATACTTCGTTTTACTCGTGAGAAGACCCAGGTGGTGGGGATGTTAATGTGACTAGATGGGCATGGCCAACTTTTTTTTAAAAAAAAAAACTTTTAAAACCATTTTTTCTACAACCTCTTTGGCTGAAGAGGTTGTAGAAAAAAATGCTTGTAAAAGCCTCTGACGATCCCAGCTGAGCCGCATGATCATCAGAGGCTTTTTTTTTTTACTTTTAAAAGCATTTTTTCGGCCGAAGAGGTTGTAGAAAAAATACTTTTAATTTTTTTTTAAAAAGCCTCTGATCATTGTGTGGCTCAGCCGGGCATGGGGAGGGGCCAGGATGTTTGCTACCGGTTCTCCGAACCACCTGCCTCCATCCCTACCGGATCGGGCAATCCGGTCCGAACCGGGAGCATTTCACCCCTGAGACAGGGTCTTATTTTCAGGGAAATACAGTAGTGTGATTCAGTTGGGCTTTCCAACTCCAGACATGTAAACCATGGTTTGTGGTTAAGTGCAGAATATGGTTGAGAATAGCAGCTTTCCTCAGCAGTGGACTAGGCCTCAAGGGTCTCGGCCACAAGGAAGGCCAAACGCCACTTGCATTTGCTTACTATTCAGGTGTGTTTGGCACACAGACATTTGTTTTCCAGGGGAAGGAAGTAATGCCGATGACAAACAATATCAGGCTCCGATAAAAATGTTCCATAGGAAAGTGCGGGAAAAGCTGGATCTTTAACCGGAAATGAAGCTATGGAGGCAGGATGAGAAACCCGAGAGCTTTCCCATCACATTTCTGCAGGCAGCGCCAGAAAGGACTGTGGTTCCCTCATGTTCAGCAGAGGATCTGTGGGCAGCGCCCTCTTCCTGGGTGCAAAAATGCAGACTGTATTGTTTACAGAATAATTTGGGAGTCACGACATGTTTTTCGTAGTGTTTAAAAAAAAAGATCAACGTTATGTGTTGCTATTTATTGTTCTGAACAGAGTGAGGGGCCTCTGCAGACAGGCAGCTCTATCCCTGGGCTCCCCTGGATCTCCTTGGGCCAGTTTTCTTCTCGAGGCCCCCATAAACTGACTTCAAGTCTATGTTTACCAGACAAGATGTCCTGCACACAGAGACTACATCATGCCATTCTTTGTTTCTTTTGGAGGAGCTCTATAACAATAAATACATACAGCTCAATGGTGTCATGATGATGATGATGATGATTTAAAATGAATCTTCTGACGAAAACAAAATGGTTGGAAGAAGAGCTGCAGAAAACCATGGACCAGAATTTCATCTAAATCTTGCATAGTTGAAAATGCCTTTATGAGGCATTTCAACTTTCTTACTGGAAAGATTTCAGGGGTCAGTCATTATAGCCTGATAACTAGATTATATGCAAGCCAAACTGAATTTTTTAATAGCCCAGGAGTTTTAAGGGAAATCTTTTAACTTCTCAAATTTAATTCATACTGAAATCAGTCACCGTATTTTTCGGAGTATAAAACACACCTTTTTCCCCACTAAAAGGGTGTGAAAATTTAGGGGCGTCTTATACACCGAATGTAGCCCCGGCCATCCACTGGCCTCCACCCTTTGGCCTCTGCCTCGCAGCAGTTACCTCCTTGAAAGTAAACAGCAAGAAAAAGCAGCTCCTTTCAGCTTCAGCACAGCCTAATTAGCACAAGTTGATTGGATCGGCCTCCCGACTCTCAGCTGTTTTGTGCAGGGCTCTGCTGCTTGCTGCAAGGAGGTAAATTGCTGGAGCAGATTTTTTTTTCCTCTTGTGCTAATCACGCTATACTGAAAATGAAAATGAAAGTAAAGCAGGCTTACTGTTTGCTGCAAGGAGGCAAAACTGCTCAGAGGCAGAGGGAGATTTCTTTTTCTTCTTTTCCTCACCAAAAAAGGTAAGTGCATGTTACACTCCGGTGCATTTTATACTTTGAAAAATATGGTAGATTAAAAAGAAAATCCCTTCATGTTAATACTGTGTGTGTGTGTGCACTGTTATTTGTATATCTGAATAGAGGATACTCCATATCATCAATTATATTATTATATTATGTTAAATAGTTGTATATTGAAATATAGGACACAACTATCCTAAATTTACTCATGTACTCATATTATACACACCCCACAAACATTTTAGATACCCTCTCCAGAATGACTTCTGAAAAGTATTTTGTAATTAATTTTGCTGTTTATTATCAGGATGAATTATTAGTCATCAAGCCACTGTTGGTTCTTAATGTTCAACATAGTTTAATTCAAGACTATTTATCATGAGATCATCAAAGCTTCATCAAATGGAAGCACTCTTTCAAATCCTTGTCTAATCCTAATAAGTTTACACTTTAAATACAACACCACTGACCGTAGCAGAAGGCAGAATATGATGGCCGCTGTTCATTTCTCACAACTGAAAACAATTGGAGGGGCATTAATACTAGTTGCAGGCTTAGCAACTGTGGTAAGAGAGGTCATAAAACAAGGCAAAACTCACTTAACAAATGTGTCTCTTAGCAACATAAATTTGGGGCTTCATTGCAGTGGGGAAATTCAATTTTTTTTTTACTACCGGTTGTATGGGCGTGGCTTGGTGGGCGTGGCAGGGGAAGGATACTGCAAAATCTCCATCCCCACCCCACTCCAGGGGAAGGATACTGCAAAATCCCTATTCCCTCCCCAATCCAGGGGAAGGATACTCCAAAATCCCCATTCCCACCCCACTCCAGGGGAAGGATACTGCAAAATCCCCATTCCCTTCCCACTCCAAGGGTAGGATACTGCAAAATCTCCATTCCCACCCCGCTCTGGGACCAGCCAGAAGTGGTATTTGCCGATTCTCCAAACTGCTCAAAATTTCCACTACCAGTTCTCCAGAACCTGTCAGAACCTGCTGGATTTCACCCCTGCTCCATTGTGATCGTAAATTTATTTATTTATTTATTATTTATTTATTGGTTCAATTTATATACCGCCCTTCTCCGGAGGCTCAGGGTGGCTTACAATGCGTTAAGCAATAGCCTTTCTACTTTTGCATATACCTGCTTAGTAGGGCTTTCGCCCCCCCCCCCTTAGCGGTGTTCTTTTTTTTAATACAAAGTCAGCTTATTGCCCCCACAATCCGGGTCCTCATTTTACCTACCTCGGAAGGATGGAAGGCTGAGTCAACCTTGAGCCTGGTGAGATTCGAACTTGCAGTAATTGCAGGCAGTTGGCAGCTAAGTCCTATTTAACAGCGCTTTACTCCACTGCTCCACCAGGCACCAGTTCAGGACTACTTACAGTATATTTTCGCTAACAAGGTTATGAAACCTGAGTGCAAAACATTCTGGGTAAGTGTTAAAATTTCTCTCCCCCCCCCTCACACACACTTAGGTATAACACCCAAACACTTTGTCAAAGGCTTCGTGGTCCACAACTTGACCCAAAACAAGTGAAAAATACAGCACTTTTTTCTGGTCATACTGTCTGAACTTCAGGAGGAACCTGCTGCTGTATTTGCCCTCGTCTCCTAAGGTCGCGACAGACTCAACCGGACAGCAGAAATTCCTCCTCTTCCCCCAAAATGTCAAGTGCGAGATTTTCAAGAGGGTCCCGCTTTCGTTCAGATACATGAAGCCGATGACCCGTTGCAGGAAGAAGCTGATGGCGTACAGAAAGACGAGGGTGAAGGAGAAGAGGCCTATGACCAAAGGAAACTGGCTTAGCCCGTGGAAATACCAGAGCGGAGGGAAGATCAGCAGACCGAAGCCCGTCTGAAGTATCTTCAGTCTCGAGAAGAGTTTCAACAACCTGATGGCCGGAAATCGGTAAATCACAGCAAATTTCTCTGAATTTTCAGAGCTAGATAGCGGCTTTGGATCGCGTTGAGACAAGTCGACATTACTCAGCCATCGGGGCTGCATCCCGCAAAGGCTGGGCGCCCATGGGCTACCTCCCTGTTGCAGAATGGTAGGACTTTGGAAAGAACGGAGCACCTGGTGGCCTCTTTTCCACAACTGCGGAGCAAGGCTGTTCTGAAGACAACGGGGCCTGAAGAGGACCAAATGCCGACGGGCGCAGCCGACGAGGATCTTCATCTGCAACGAAATAGAAAAAGTTTTCATCAGGTTGCAAAGCGGGGATAAAACTTTCACAGCAATTGTGTGTCTTTTCAGAAAGCAGTACATTTGTGAGCAGACTCGTATATATATATTTTAAAAAAGATACTTTCACTTAATTAAAGGGTAGGATATCGTGTTTGAGGTTATTATACTTTATTCTGCTTTACCTCCACGTAGCTTTAAGGATATTTTATATTCCCCATTTCTAGCTTTTGCCTTTCCTGTTTTAACATTTTATTGAGTTATAAAATAAGATACAAAATACAAAAGTAAACAGGGAAGCAGGGGGAGGCGAGGGGGGAAGAAAAGTGAGGGAAAATTGGGAAAAAGAAAATGAAATGTTGAAAAATTAATAGGTAAGGTCTTAGAATGCGCTGAGATGGACAGATTAACAAAAGAAATTAAGGAAAAAGAAGAGACAGAATGTTATAGAATATTATAGAGTATGGAATAAATGGTATAATTGTTTTAAGATAACAATAAAGAACAATAACTATCAGAAGAGAAAAACAGAAGTACAAAATAGAGCTGTATCAAATGTGCAGAGTGGAATAAAATGTATATAATATGAAGGTAAAAATGTATAATAGTAAAGAGAGATAAAATGTATAGTTCTCTATAGGGGAAAAAGGGAAAAAAAGAGGGGGGGGGGAAGGAAAAAGAAAGGAAGAAGACGGACTAGAAGATTAAGATAAAGGGGAAGAAAAATAAAATAATAACTGGAATACCACTATGAAACAATGCTTAAATATGTTATTTTTTTAAATTAAACATTTTAATATAAACAAACAATGAAAGATATAAACACATAAACAAAGATCCATCTTTACATCTTCTTTTCAACATTGTGCATGCATAGTCTATATTCGCATTTATACATTTTCTCTTTCTTATTTTAACATATCCCTAATACATATATTCCTAATATATCATCTGTGTGTTCTCCTAATCTACATATTTAATTTACTATTTCCCTAAATTGATACTTAATTTACTATCCACAATTTATATCTTCTCATTTATTTCCATATCTTTTTTCCTTTTTCTCCTCCAACCAGTTATAAACCATTTCTCCCATCCTAAGTAGTAACCCCGTTTCCTCTTTTTCATGTATTTCTTTTGTATTATTATTAAGTTATTTATATGTTGGGTAAATGTCTAATATGTGTTCTAATAAAATTACAAATATATATATATATATATATATATATATATATATATATATATATATAAATTTGTAATATATATATAAATTTGTAATATATATATATATATATATATATATATATATATATATATATATATATATATATATATATATATATATATATATATATTCGGGTTTTCTCCTGCGTAAAATTGGAAGTGTCTTGATGATGTTTCGACAAAGTCTCATTCGTCATCTTCAGGCTGGTGTTTTTGGCTTCGTGCTTCTAGGAGCATTGCCTACATACAAACCTACATACCTACATACAAACACCCGCAAAAACCATATTTATTTATTTATTTTGTGGGTATATTCAAATATGTTTGAATGAACATATGCCAGAATGAAAAGATGGAGGAAAAAAACCAGAAAGTAGTGAATGTGATTTCACTCAATTGTGGTTCCAGAAAAATCTTGGTTATGTACGAAAAACCTGGCTTAAAGGAAAAACACACACATATAAAAGAAATGTTTACTTCCAACTCCCTCTGTTGCAGTGAAATAAAGCATTAACATCAATTAACACAACTTTTTTCATAGTAAAAAGCCATGCCAGAGGTCTATTCTTGGTGGTCTCTTTTCCATACCGGTCTCCAGACCCAACCTCGGCTCAGCGTGTTTGGAGATTAGATGGCATCGCTGGGTGGTCTCCACTCCGCAAGGAGGTCACACCCACCCCCCTCCACGCCCGATTGCAGGCGTTCCAATGCACCGTGCAAGAAGAAGCCTCGCTTTGCACGCGCGACCCTTCCCTGACCCTCCCATGCAATGCAAGCAGCCCGACCCCCTCGCTGGGGAAGATGGGCCCTGCAGTCCAAGGAGAAAGAGGCGATGGGATTTACCGCGGGGGGTTCCGAAGGCGCCGGGAGCTCGTGCAGACACCCCGGGAGGCGAGGCGACGCGGTGGCTGCTGGGAGTTGTGGTGCACCGCGCGTGGAGGGGGGATGACGTCACCTGGGATCCTCGCGGCTACCAGTCCTCGCGCGGCCACCAGATGGCAGCAAAGATACGCCAGGGGGAAAAAAACTCCTTTGCCCCTTTGGGTGGTCGGGAGTTTTTTTTTTAACAGATTAACAGAGTTTGAAGGAACCTTGGAGGTCATCTAGTCCAATCCCGCCCCCCCCCCCCGCCCAAGCAGGTTGCGCAGAGTCTGGTCCAAGAGGGGGAGCAAAACTCCAACGGTTCAGGCGCGTGGCGGGGTAGCACAAAGTTTTTTCCTTTCCCCCCCCCTTTTTTTCTGATAATGGGGGGGAAAATGGAAAAGTGGGAGCTGTTCCATTTTTAATGCACGGGAGAATATCTGGAGGAAGAATTCAGGGTCTTTCTGTTCGATTCCAAGGGACTGAATTTGCAGCAGCTAGCTACAATCAATCAACCAACCAATCAATCAATCAATCAATACATAAATAAATAGCTATTTATTTATTTATTTATTTGAAGTTAAGAGATTGCAAAACACGGATTTCATTATAAATAAATAAATAAATAAATAGCTATTTATTTATTTATTTATTTATTTATTTATTTATTTATTTATTTATTTATTTATTTATTTATAATGAAATCCGTGTTTTGCAATCTCTTAACTTCAAAGTGGGGAAAGCTTCAACGGGGTACTATGGCAAGGGTGGGCAAATGTGGCCCTTTTACAACCTGGGGACTTCAACTCCCAGAATTCCTGAGACAGCTTGGCTGTCTCAGGAATTCTGGGAGTTGAAGTCCCCAGGTTGTAAAAGGGCCACATTTGCCCACCCCTTTGCTATGGTAAACCATGCGGGCTGGTGAATTCTAGCAGCTGAAGTCCACCCATCCCGAAGCTGCAAACAAATCCCCGCGGGCCACGTATCTTTCCCCCGCGGCTCTTCCGCCCCGCATTAGGGCGGCAAGCCGAACGAAAACCGGAAGCGACGAACGCCGCCCGCTCCTCCCACCTCTACGTGCTTTCCGTAGGCCTCCGATAGGCTGCAGGGGAGGAGTGCGCATGCGTAGACGTCGCCTCGGCCCGGAGGCATGCTGGGGCCTGTAGTTTTTAGTCCGCTCCATCCAGTCCGAAGGAGCCGGCGAGCAGAGCCATGGAGAGCGAGGGCGGCTCGGTTCTCTGCCTCTTCGACGTGGACGGCACCCTGACCGCCCCTCGGCAGGTGGGACTAGGGGGAGGTCGAGCAGGAGGGTGCCTCTGAGCATGGGCAGAGTGCTTTGAGCCCGGGAGCAGCCTGTTAGGGAAGAGGGCGGTGCAGGCAGTTCTTTGCAAGCCAGCAACGCAACCGCCTTTGCCCTTTGCACACCTGCCTGGCCATTAGGTGGTGGCAGTGTCATGTAGTGGTCCTCGACCTATGACCGCAGTTGAGCCCAAAATGTATGTTGCTAAGCGAGACGGTTGTTAAGTGAGTTTTGCCCCAATTTTTCTTCCCACCGTTGTTAAGTGAATCACTGCCGTGGTTAACACGGTTGTTAAGCGAGTCTGGTTTTATCCATGGACTTTGCTTGTCAGACGGTGGCAAAAGGGGAATCCCGTGAGCCCAGGGACACTGCAGCCGTCGTAAGTGTGAGTCAGTGTGCCAACTGTCTGAAATTTTGATCACCTGGTTTAGGATCTCCTGCTTGAGCAGGAGGTTGGACTAGAAGACCTCCAAGGTCCCTTCCAACTCTATTATTCTGTTAAGAGTTTCAACATTGGGCTTAAGGCGCTCATTCAACCCCATTGGATCACTTTGTGGCCTCCTCTCCTAACTCACAGGACCATTTTCAGAACAGAGATGGAAAGAAACCAACATTATGAATGAGTAATGTGGAAATAATAACGGGGGATCATCAAGAGACCTTGATGTGTTGCTGGAATCCCTGTTTGATCTGATTGATTTCTCTTTTCTCATCCGATCCAGAAAATCACTCCCGAGATGGCAGATTTCCTACAGGCTTTGCGGCAGAAGGTGAAAGTCGGCGTGGTGGGAGGCTCAGACTTCGAAAAGATCCAGGAACAGCTGGGGGAAGACGGTAAGAAGAAGGTGAAGCCATGGGAAGCCGAGCCAGGAGTGGCAAAGTTGATTATATCACCGTTCAGGGTTGGGCAGCTGTCCTCACCCTCTTTATTGCATTCACTTCCAAGGTTGGCTTGCTCAAATATCATTTATGCTTGTCAGCTGAGCAGAGAAGAGCAGGTGCCATGTGGCCACGCGCATGACGGAGCTTGAAATTGAATTAAAATTTCAATTGAATTAAAAGTCCATTTCTGGAAAAATCATGCGACTTGAAATCCAGGAAGGAAATCTCTCCACAGCTCTTCAGCTCTGTGGCTAACTGGCGCCTGTGAATTTAGAGGGAATATCTTTTTGAGAAATAAACCTTGGACAAAAACAGCAGAGCTGCTGATTAGATAAACAGCTTTTGTGTTTCACCCAGAGTCACAGTTTGGGGGTCATTATTATTTAATGGTAACTTTATTGTAATGGTTTGCAACCAGCCAGGAGAAGAACTGGCACTATCGGCACAATACGGAGTCTTAAAATTGGTATTGAAAGAATAAGGAGCGGTTTGAATTTTTCATGCCAAAAATTGTTTTTCAAAAGTGGTTTTCAGCTTTACAAAAGGAAGAGTTAAAAATAACATGCAATTAATAAAGATCTTCCAAAGAGTATGCCGAAGCGTGAATCAGCCTCATCCCCCCGTCCCCCCCGGAAACTTTAATTAATTAGAGGTGAATGGATCTTGTTTTCCATGGTGTATACACTCAAAAAAAGAAAACCCAATTTATATATTCTAAGAAAACATTTTTATTATAAAAGTAAAAAACCTAGCTACATTTTACCGGTAGCTTATCACACAGACGGACAAAGGAAAAAGTAAATCAGGAAGTTAGAAAGAAAGAATGTAGACATGCGCACTAGCTTCAAAAATCACAAGACAGTGTTATCTCTGTTGATAAAGTTCTCTGGCAAGCTACCGTAATGTTCAGAATGGAAGCTCAGCTGGCAAATATAAATAACGCAGTGACAGAGTAGGTGGCACCCATCCTGCCAGCTTCCTTTTCAAAGATGCTGTTTGGTTTTTTGAGGCCCAGAGGCATTTTTGTACAGTAAAAAAATACCATGTAGGAAACTGCCACTTCGCTTTGTAACACACCAGCTCTCTATGTAATTTTTTGGCATCTAGAGACACAGAGATTGTCAGTTATTCTTGGGCATATTTACCGCACAACATCATACAGCAATTGAATGTCATCCATTTACCCAAAACCAGACTTTTTTCTTTCTTTTTTAAAATCAGGTGCTTTTTCAATTCAGAGAAGGGAATAGGAATAGGAAAGAAGTTTTTTTTCTGTTAATTTCATGGAAACGTTCTCTCTCTCTCTCTTTTTTTTTTAAAATTTGATTTATATGCCACCCTTCTCCAGAGACTCAGGGCGGCTTACAGTGCGTTAAGCAATAGCCTTCATACTTTTGTATATTTATATTTATACAAAGTCAGCTTATTGTCCCCAACAAACTGGGTCCTCAACTGGGTCCTCTGAGCTAAATAATACAAATTAAAGCTCCTTTTGTTTTTTTTTCCCCCTTTTTTGGAGGGTAGTGATTGGAAAATACGACTATGTTTTCCCAGAAAATGGTCTGGTGTCATACAAAGATGGAGAACTTCTTGAGAAACAGGTAAGCTTATACGTTAGGATCAACTGACGTATCTTGTAACGTCTGATTTATTAATATTAACGCAGGATTAGATCTTAAGCAGGGCTTCCCAAACTTTTTTCTTCCTTACCCGAAACCACTTGTAGGAACTCTTGTAGAACTTTGAAGACTAGTCATAAAACCCTTCCTTAGCTTCAGTGGCTGAATGAATGGCCATAACTTGAGGACTACCTGCATTATAAGAACTGTGATGTGGGGTGCAGTTAAAAAGAAAAAAAGAGCTCAAATGTACATTTTATTTGTTCCTCCCTAAGTTCTTCCTCTCCAGAAGGCCCACCCTTGGTCTTTTCTGGGTTTGACAGGGGTTCTTTGGGTTGCCCCTTAGGTTGATTTTAACATAATCTAATTTATGATAATAAGGTCAAAGCTTTTTGCCTTTATTTGACACTTTGGGTGCCTGTTTTGGTGTATTGGACACCCCGATTTGTCACTTAATTTGGCAACAATGGTGAATGGTAAAGATATATTATTCTTTTGCAAAAAAGAAAAGAAGATGTTTAGCTGTGATAGCAATCGCCCTTAAACTTATATACCGCTTCACGGTGCTTTTACAGCCCTCTCTAAGCGGTTGACAAAGTCAGCCTCTTGCCCCCAACAATCTGGGTCCTCATTTTACCCACCTCGGAAGGATGGAAGGCTGAGTCAACCTTGAGCCGGTGAGGATTGAACTGCTGGCAGTGGGTAGAGTCAGCCTTCTATACTGCATTCTAACCACTGGCGGAAGGAAGGAAGGAAGAAGGAAGGAAGGAAGGAAGGAAGGATCATAGCTAAAGCTAGATTTCTATACTTTACAGTGCTTGACAGCCCCCTCTAAGCGATTGACAGAGTCAGCCTCTTGCCCCCAACAATCTGGGTCCTCATTTTACCCACCTTGGAAGGAGGGAAGGCTGAGTCAACCTTGAGCCTGGTGAGATTCGAACTGCCAAATTGCAGGCAGCTGGCAGACAGCAGAAGCCTACAATACTGCATTCTAACCACTGCGCCACCGCGGCTCTTGATGAGAGAACAAGGTGGACCTTTGGCCAAATCATGGTTGCTGAACCTGTGTAAAAATCACTCTGTGGGGACCCTGTCCAGCTGATCCCAACCTGGTCAGTAAGAATCCCCCAGATTCAGGAAGAATCCATCCTTGAGAAGTAGAACCCAGAAAGTATTTTGCTGTGGTCTGATTTCTTGAGAGTTGCTTCTGGAGGTTTCAGACTCTGTTACGATTCTTCTTTGCGTCTCCTGACCAGAGCATCCAAGACCATCTGGGGGAAGACCTGCTTCAGGATTTGATCAACTACTGCCTGAGCTACATTGCAAAAATTAAGCTCCCCAGGAAAAGGTAAGTGTGTAAGTGCTTTCCACGTAGTCCTCAGCTTATGACTGGTCACTTAGTGACAGTTCAGAGTTACAACTGACCTCCTCAGGGGTACTTACGGACCAAGTTACAACAGTCACATACTCCCTCCCATGGTCATATGACCGCATTTTGGGCTCTCAGCAAGCAGCCTGCATTTTAAAAATTAAAATCTAAATTTAAAAGTTTTAATTCGTCAAATGAAAATTACAAATTCGAACGAGCAAAATGGAAAAATATTAAAAATGTGACAGGATGATAGGCATGTCATTCTACTTCCTTATGGGTGCCCCTTTAGAACTTCTTAAATACGGGGTGAGGTCCGCTGAAGTTAAGTAGAATTAAAACGGTGAAAGTTAGTAGCTGAAACAACTACATTGGCTGAGATGTTCCAGATTTTGACAACTCTGTCACCAAACTCTTAATTTTTTACAGTCAGGTTTAAAGCAGTTTTCATTAAGTTTAAAGCGGTTATTTGCATGCATTGCATTACGATTAAATGCAGGTGAAATGTTACTGTTTACAGCCATTTGCAGCATCCCATAGCCATATTACAGCATCTTACACAATGTTTAATGCTGAAAATCGACAATTAGTTCCCGTTTTCAGCAAAACCAGCCCATAATAAACAATGGATTTGCTTAACAACCAGAGCACTTGCTTTACAAGTGTGGTGGTTGCTTAACGACCACTGCAGAAAAGATCATTAAACAGGGTCTCTGCTTCATCCTAGTCATGACTTAGGACCGTACTGGGAGGCTCCATTACAATCGTTTGTTGACTGCCTGTAAGCAACCCATCCTGGGAGAAGGAGCCTGGTAGCCATTTTGTTTAGCATTCCCTGAGAACAGGTGGGCTGCTGGGGTTCACAGGGGTTCGGGAGAACCTCTAGCTAAGATTCTGTGCAATTCGGAGAGCCCCGAAATCCCACTCCCACCCCATCCCACCCAGGATTCCTCACGTGTCCCGTTTTGGATGCAGGTAAGTGCAGGGTGCACACAGAGGCTCGGGAAGGGTGAAAAACGGGCCTACCGGAAGTTCAGAAAGTCCGTTTCTGGCCTCCAGAGGGCCTCCGGAGCCTGGGGAGGCCATTTTTGCCCTCCCAGAGGCTCGAGGAAAACCTCCGGAGCCTGGGGAGGGCAAACATGCCCCCACCCCTGCCATGGTGCAGGAGGCCGATTAGGCCACGCCCACCATGGCCACGCCCACCCAGCAACCGGGCAGAGAATCCCTTGCTGAAATTTTGGAAGGCCACCCCTGCCTGAGAACTCTGCAAGATTAAACCAAAGTGTTTTGAACCCAGCTCCCTGGGAAAGCCGCAGCTTGAAAGTTAACCCCTCCTCTTGCTTTTCTTATGTAGAGTCAGGCAAAGAATTTGTCACCTTCTGCTGCTTGATGAAATAATTAACCAATATAGTATCTGTTTCTCCATGCGGAATAAACATGTCAATCTGGATTTATGTAAAAAAAAAACACATACATCCCACTGTAGAATAAACTAGCAAATCAGAGAGGAAACTCTGACAACTATCTCTTGAATGCTAGCTTTCTACTTGCAGGGCACTTACATGGAAAAAATACAATCCTGCAGCGACAAAAATAAGACTTTCCAGAGGCTGGAAATGGCCGATTTTCCAACTTCTGGTGGGCCCAGCAGGTTCATTTTTCACCTTCCCCAGGCTCCAGAGGCTTTCTTGGAGCCTGGGGAGGGCAAAAATCCCCCCCACCCCACCCGGAGGCTGAAAACACCCTCCCAGAGCCTCCGTGTGAGCCCTGTACTTACCTGGCATCCAAGACGGGCTGTGTGGAAACTCCTGGGAGGGGAGGGGCAGCCAAAAATCAGCTGACTGGAGCTGAGCTATGGCAATGGCTTGTGTCCCTGCAGATATGGCTCCGGGTGCCACCTGTGTCACGTGTGCCATAGGTTCGCCATCACAGACCTATACCATTTCAGGCAAGTGACTGTCTAGTCTCTTCTTAAAAACCTCCAGTGATGGAGCACCAGTGGTGGTCTTCAGCCGGTTCTATCCGGTTCGGGCGAACTGGTAGGGGCGACTGCGGGATGCCCTGGCCACCCACAGGGATGTCATGATGTCCCATTTTTCCATGTTTTTGAGGCGCTGCACATACGCAGAAGATTTGCAAACCGGTAGGGAAGGGAAGTGAATACCACTCCTGTGGATCACCCACAACTATTGGTGGCAAGCTGTTCCACAGGTTAATTGTCCTCACTGTTAGGAAGTTTCTCCTTGATCCCAGATTACTTCTCTCCTTGATGAGTTTCTATCCATTGTTTCTTGTCCTGCCCTCTGGTGCTTTGCAGAATAATTTGGCCCCCTCCTCTTTGTGGCAGCCTCTCAAATACTGGAAGACTAATAATATAATATAATAATATAATATAATATAATATAATATAATATAATATAATATAATATAATATAATATAATATAATATAATATAATATAATATAATATAATATAATATAATAAATATAATATAATATAATATAATATAATTAATAATTAATATAATTAATATAATATAATTAATATAACATTATATTATATTATAATAATATAATATAATATAATATAATTAATATAATATAATATAATATTATAATATTATAATATATATATATATATATATGTATATATAATATATATATATATATATATTATATATAATAATAACTTTTCTCTAGACTTCATATGCAACCGTTCTTCATATGTTTTAGTCTCCAGGCCTTTGATCATCTTAGTTGCTCAAATCAAATCATCCTAGCTCAAAGTCCTAAGTAGTATTTCCAACAGCCATAGAAGATTGGGGACAATCCCTCTCTCAGCCTAACCCACCTCACAGGGTTGTTGTTGTGGGGAAAATAGGAAGAAGGAGAAGGGAAATTTTTTTTTTGTGGTCGATGCCTTTAGTTATTTGTAAAAATAATAAAGGCAGGAAAAAGTCCTTTCTCTCTGCCGTCCCCTCACCCAGTCGGCTATATATAAAATACGTTTTTATTTCTTTTTCTAGGGGCACTTTCATTGAATTCCGAAATGGGATGCTCAACGTTTCTCCCGTTGGCAGAAGCTGTAGCCAAGGGGAACGGATGGAATTTTTTGAGCTCGACAAGGTAGGTGATGGGATGGCTTTTATCCTTCCGGTGGTGCCTCCTTAGGGATCTGGGGTGTCTCAGGGGAGGGGAGCAGGGGTGGGCTTGTGGGGGTTCAGCAGGGTTCGGGCGATCCTCTAGCCAAGGATCGCCAAGGTTCAGTGAACCCCCAAATGCCACCCCTGGCTGGCCACACCTACCAAGCTCTTCTCAGGAATCTCCACGTGATCCCTTCATCATTCCAGGTAAGTGGAGGGGCCACGCAGAGGCTCTGGTGGGGCAAAAAACAGGCCTAATGGAAGTCTGGAAACAGGCCTATTTCCGGCCTCCAGAGGGTCTCTGGATCCTGGAGGAAGCTGTTTCCGCCCTCCTGGAGGCTCAAGAAAAACCTCCGGAGTCTGGGGAGGGCGGAAACCCCTCCCCCCCATGGTGTTAGGCCATGCCCACCATGCCCACGCCCCACCCAGCAACGGGACAGCGAACTTGTTGCTAAAGGATCTGAAGCCCCTGGAGGGGAGGCAGGAAATCAGCTCGGTTTAGACTTCAATACACCATAGGTGAGCAATTCTTGGATCCAGATAGACCTTGATGTGATGGTTGTAAAGCAGGTTGGTGACCGGCCCATTTTACGACATTTTTGCAGCAGTCGTTAAGTGAATCCACAGTTGTTAAGCAAATGCTGCAGTTCTTAATTGAAGCAGTGGTTTATTATGGGTGCAGTTTTACCAAAAAATAGAAGTTGCGGGGAGAAATCCTTGTAAAATGAGGTCATATAGTTAGTTGCTTGATAGCCAAACACCTGAAGTTCTGTCATGTGACCGAAGGAGGCACAACCATTGGAGCTTCAAATCTGGGTCATAAGTACCCACCAGATAAGTCCATCAGACTTTCAAACAGTCACTAAGTGAACGGTCATAAGTTGAGGACTGCCTGGGTATTTTAAGAGGTGTGATGGCTGGAACAAAATCAGTTATTTCATCATTCGAGGACCTGCCCAAACTCCCAGAAATTGACCAAACTTTTCTGGGAACTGCAAATAGAGGTTGTCCTTGATTTACAACAATTTGTTTAGTGAAAGTTCAAAGTTACAACAATACTGAAAAAAGGGACCCATGACCATTTTTCACACTTACGACCATTGCAGCATTCCCTACGGTCACATGATCAAAATTCTGAGTTACATGTCCCGGGATCACGTGATTCCCTTTTGTGACCTTCTGACAAGTAGAAGTCCACGGGGAAGCCCGATTCACTTTGCAACTGTATTACTTCATAACTGCAGTGATTCACTTAACAACCGTGGCAAGAAAGATCGTAAAGACTCACTTAACAAATGTCT
>CM075973.1:16531279-16636279 GCA_038048745.1 Coluber constrictor foxii | reverse complement strand
GGAGAGGAGAGGAGAGGAGAGGAGAGGAGAGGAGAGGAGGAGAAGGGAATGGAATGGAATGGAATGGAATGGAATGGAATGGAATGGAATGGAATGGAATGGAATGGAATGGAATAACGGAGTTGGAAGGGACCTTGGAGGTCTTCTACTCCAATGCCCTGCTGAAGCAGGAAACCCTCCACCATTTCAGACAAATGGTTATCCAACATCTTCTTTAAAACTTCCAGTGTTTGAGCATTCACAACTTCTGGAAGCAAACAGTTTCACTGATTAATTGTTCTGCCTG
Organism: Coluber constrictor foxii; assembly: GCA_038048745.1. Classification (NCBI taxonomy): domain Eukaryota; kingdom Metazoa; phylum Chordata; class Lepidosauria; order Squamata; family Colubridae; genus Coluber; species Coluber constrictor. The sequence goes on along the minus strand of CM075973.1, from coordinate 16,635,993 downwards.
TCAGGAAATTTCTTAGTTCTAAGTTGCTTCTCTCCTTGAATAGTTTCCACCCATTGCTTCTTGTCCTGCCTTCAGATGCTTTGGAGAATAGCTTGACTCCCTCTTCTTTGTGGCAGCCCCTGAGATATTGAAACACTGCTATCATGAATGAATGAATGAATGAATGAATGAATGAATGAATGAATGAATGAATGAATGAATGAATGAATGAATGGCAATGATGCCTTGCAACGTATTGTGACTGCACCCCAGCTGGTCCCAGAGTGATGCCTGATCTCTGGTTGCCATAGGGCAGGGACGGGAAACTATGGCCCTTTTATGACTTGTGGACTTCAACTTCCAGAATTCCTAAGCCAGCCATAATGATCAACTCCCAGCATGGCAGGCTCAGGAATTCTGGGATTTGAAATCTCCACAAGTCATAAAAGGGCCATAATTCCCCCACTCCTGCTATAGAGACTCCCACAGAATGCATAAAGACATGCCTTTGGTGGGGGGGGTCCTGCTCCCAAGACCCCTTGGGAGAAGGAGACCCACGTGCAAGAGCTTTCCACAAACGTGTTCAGAGCTCACCAATTTCTGAACGCAAATATACTTTTAGCCTTCAGCTGTGGAACTGAGCATAGATCTCCAAGGCCTTGGCTTTATGCCCAGGAGCAAAAGCCAGGAATGGAAAAATCCCAGCTTTCTTGCAAAAAAAACAAACAAAAAAAAAACAACAAAAAACTGTGAGTAGAACAGAAGCAGAGAAGAAACTGCCAATTTTGTAGATGGGAAAAAGGGGGATATTCACCGATTGTAGCCTGTGTTGGCAAAGTCATCTGGGACAGCTCCAAAGAAAAGCTGGGAGTCCATGGGATGCATCCTGCCACAGTTCTGCTCTGCACTGAGGAAGGAGAAAGGCTGCAGAGATCTCATGGAGAAGGACACCTACTCTATCAAGCGTGATGGATGGATAAATTAATTAATGTTCCTATGGGATCTGGAACTGAGCCTTTCTTTTCCCAGGAACATAATCCCAAATTAGGAAATGCACCAAACAGGAGAACTTGAAATATGGGCAGAGGTACAGAACCTCCAAAAATTCATGCTCCTTTTCTCTTGAGATGTCCAAGATAAAGCAAATTAAGGAATCTGGGTTCTGGATTTAATTAAGGATTCTGGATTAAGGATTCTGCCTTGAACAAACTGTCAGGTCTGCCATCTCTAGTTTCTTTGCTTCGCTGGCATCCTGCCATAAATTGTAAGGTAAGGGGGAAGGAATTTGGGGTAGTAAAATGTGGGTCTGGAAATGAGAAAATAAATGGGGAGGGGAGAGGAGACACATTGACAAGAACCCAGAGGTGCCAAACCGGAATAAACCAACATCCAAGGACACCTGGCCTGGGGACCGAATGTGAAACTGGATTGAGAGGCCCCAAGCTTCCAGCTGTTCCCAAAACATCTTCAAGGCATTCTATTGGACGCTGATGGACTAGTCAAGTGGGGAGGGCCAGGGAAAGGGGAAAAATTGTAACCTTTGTGCAGGAATACTTAGATCTAGATTTACTTTCACTGCAGCCACTTAACTTTAGTAAAAGAATCTATTGCTTCAACCAAATGGAGTCGAGGGTCTTTCTTCCCTAAATGTCCAAGTTGGGGCAGGTCTGACACAAACCCTCTTCTTCTTCCCTCACCTGTGTGGTCACTGGGGTGATGCACTTCGCTCATCGAGCCCAGCCCTGAGTCTGATTTGTAGATCTGGGATCCTCCGTGATGGTTCAGCTCAGCTCCTGAATCTGAATCGCTCTGGCCAGCTTTGACACTTTTCCTCCGACGTGGCTGGTATTTGTAGTCTGGGTGATCCTTTTTATGTTGAACTCTCAATCGTTCAGCTTCCTCCACAAAGGGACGCTTCTCATTTTCACTCAGCAAGCTTAAAAGAGAGAGAGAGGAAAATTAAATGAGTCATTCATGTATGCCTTTAACCCAATTTAAGTCTGACACTCTTATGCAGTCCCGAAATGGCCTAAAAACTCAAGTACAGTAGTGGCCAAAATTGTGGGGAACTTTTGGGAAAAGTGTATTTTCTAAAACTAGTTAATAACACCCCTTTATTTGGGAGTAGTACCATAAAATTATATATCAATGGAAAGATAATTTAGTTAAGAATGTAACGCAATTTAGGAAGGATTTGCTATTAGAATAGCAGTTACGGTATAAAGAAGAAAAGTGAAACACATAGAAAAAATGAGATATACAAAAATTATCACCGTGTCATTTAATACTTAGTTGGAAAACCTATAGCATGAAGGTTTAGCCTTACAACGTCTTCCCATGGAGTGAACCCAAGTCTTTGAGTCCTGCAGCTGTTATCATGTGAAACCAAGATTGAATGATGGCTTCTATTGGGTTTTATTGCTGGGTCACTTCTGACTAACAAGTTTCTTTAGTCGGCTCCATAGATTTTCAATTGGGTTAAGGTCTGGGCTATTGCCAGGCCATTCCAGCAGTGGAATAGGGTATCTTGAAACTCCAAAAAAAAAAAAGTGGTGTTATTAACCACCAAACCTCAAAAATATACTTTCCCCAAAAGTTCTCCACAATTTTGGCCACTGCTGTACATCATCAGTGCCCTGTTGGATCAGATCAAAGGGCGCATCTAATCCAGCAGTCTGTTCTCTCAGTGGTTAGATTTGGGAGATTCCATAGAATAGGATAGGATAGGATAGGATAGGATAGGATAGGATAGGATAGGATAGGATAGGATAGGATAGGATAGGATAGAATAGAATAGAATAGAATAGAATAGAATAGAATAGAATAGAATAGAATAGAATAGAATAGAATAGAATAGAATAGAATTGAATTCTTTATTGGCTAAGTGTGATTGGACACACAAGGAATTTACCTTTGGTGCATATGCTCTCAGTGTACATAAAAGAAAAGATACATTCGTCAAGAATCATAAGGTACAACACTTAATGCTAGTCATAGGGAAACAGCCAATATAAATAGTAAGGATACCAGCAACAAGGTTACAGTCATACAGTCATAAGTGGGAGGAGATGGGTGATAGGAACGATGAGAAGATAAATAGAATCTTATCCCATACTATCCCATACAATGAACGTTCATGTATCTGTGGAGCTGAAGAGCTAGAAGATCTGACTCATATTTGACTGCTTTTTGTATAAAGGGTGAGAGATAAGTACCTTGATCCACATAATGGATCCATATGGCCCATATTAAAATAACATACCTCATGTGTGGCCAGAGTTTAAAGTGACATTTAATGCAGCACAATTTCTGACTAAAATGGTCAGCCTATGTGGGCTGGATTGGGGTAGATTGCAGGGGTGATACAGAAATATTATTTTATGTTGTTTTTTTCTATTTTACATATATATATTTACGTGAATAATTGACAGTCTGGATTTTATTATAGATTTTAGTTGTTATTTATTATTTTATACTAGAATTTTGAATTGTATATTTACTGAGCATTTTTATTTGTTCTGGTCTCTGGTCTAAGACTGTAATAAGCTGATTGATTGGTAGATTTACATATGTATTCAATTATTATATTTTTATCCTATAACTATGGTATTTTACCCTACTCTTATTTTAAATTGTTTGTATAGGATTTTATTGGTAACGCGAATCTTGTAAGCTGATATGGCCTACAGGCTAATCAATAAAATAAATTGATTAATCCAGCAGTCTGTTCTCTCAGTGACCAATAAACTGCAGAAGGAAGCCCACCAGTCTTCCAGAAATGGCCTTCAGAGGCAGTCCCACTGCCATCAAAGCTAAGAACCATTGAGCCCCCCCAGGACTTCTATGAATCTGTTCAACTCTTTTTTTGAAGCTAACCAAACTTTTTGGTACAGCGAGCATCACATCTCTTGGTGGCAAATTCCAAACTTGAATAAACCTGTGATGAGTTGTGTTGTTACGGATGTCCCAATTCTTCCATGATTCAACTGTATTAGTTGGTTCTAGTATCTGAGGAGAGGGAAAATAACTTCCCCTTATCCTCTTTATCCAGTCTACATCTAATCTTATACAACTCTGTCATCTCATTCACCTCCTTTCTGCCATCTTTGTACACAGGGAAGATGTCCCATCCCCTTGATCATCTGAGTTGACCTCCTCTGACCTTCTCCAAGTTCCCTTATTATGTCTTTTACAAGATGCCCTGAGCAGAACTGTCAGAGTTCGTTGCAGCACACACCAGCAGACTATTAAGCAGAATTCAAAAACATCTTTATATACATAACCTTGTAGGTTTTTCCACGTTGTAGAGAAGAGAAATAGCAAGTACAGACACAGCACAAAATGGAAGCACAAAATGGAGGAGAGCAAAATGGAGGAGAGAGAAGCTAGTGCCCTCAAGCTTATATACAGAAAAGTTAAGCCACGCCCAGGCTCCAAACTGTCTATGGCCCCCATACAAACAAATACTATGTTTCAGTTACCAAACAGTCCTCATTGGCTGACCTATTGCTATGTCCTATTCAGTTCATGAATATACTCTGACAAGAACTGTGCACAATATTCCAGAGGTGGTCACGCTACTGATTCATCTAAGGACATTATAATATTGGGTAATGGTAAATGAGAATGACCTTGGGAGGACAGGGAGAAGAGACGCACCCAAGGAAATGGTCAGATGGTTGCAGCACACACAATCAGACAATTCAGCAGGATTCAATTTACATATAAGAAACTTTTTTATACAGCAGAATTCAGCATACAATATCAGGAACACAGAAGCAATATTCATAGAAGCAAGTCATTACAGAGTAGAGATACAGAAACTAATATATTGTACAGAGGCTCCCACTACAGAGGCCAAACCAACTCTTATATACAGTTCAGCAAGTCTAAGCCATGCCCAGGCTCCAAACTGTCTCTTATGGCCCCATACAAACAAATGCTCTGTTTCAGTTTCCAAACAGTCCCCATTGGCTGACCTGTTACCATGTCTGCCCAAACAGTCCCCATTGGCTGACCTGTTACTATGTCTATCCAAACAGTCCCCATTGGCTGACCTGTTGCCATGTCTGTTCCAGCTATGAATATTCATACTCTGACACATTATAATATTGGGTAATGGTAAGTGAGAATGACCCTGGGAGACAGGGAGAAGAGGAAACAGTCAGATAAAAGGCAGTTTAGCCACTAGCAGGAACGGGAGTGAGGCAAGAAGTAGAATTCGTTTCCCTGGTTTCTTGGGCTGTAAAGGAGGATGGGATATACTTTTGAATTTGCACAATTCTGTTAAATTTGCACGATTCTGTTAATGTAACCTTACAAATAAAGCAGAATTAACTCATCTGGCCCAGACTACTATTTGGCCTACCTGTCAGACCTGCCATAGGTTAAACCTCTAAATAGTAACAATTCTTGACTTCATTCTTTGAAAAAGGTATAACTTATTAGAAGTCAAGTAGCAATAACCCTTAGATTTATATACCGCTTCACAGTGCATTACAGCTCTCTCTAACCCAGTGGTGGGTTGCTACCGGTTCTCCCCGGTTCAGGCAAATACACTTCATCCCCTATTTCAATTTTTTTTTCTGAGGGAGACCTCTTCTTGTCAGCGTACTTCTTATACGTTTCTCTGGCTCCATCCAATGCCTTGTAAACTACTGGCCATGTAGCTTACAGCAGTTTCACGCTAGATGGCAGCTGACATTACCTTATAAGGCTGACATATTAGCACCTTTCTTGTCAATATCATTTCAGAATAGAATAGAATAGAATAGAATGGAATGGAATGGAATGGAATGGAATGGAATGGAGTGGAGTGGAGTGGAGTGGAGTGCAGTGGAGTGCAGTGCAGTGGAGTGGAGTGCAGTGGTGAAAACGGGATGCAGGGAGTGTTCAGGAGGCCAAAAATGGGCCTGGTTTTGGCCTGCAAAGTGCTTCTGGGGCCCGGGGAAGATGAAAACGGAATGTGCAGAGGTCAAAAAGTACTTTTTTCTTGTTTTCTTCCTCTAAATCTAGGTTTGTTTTATAATCCAAAAAAATATGGTAGTTGTTTAGCAGAGGGATGGCATGGTAGGGGGGATGGGACTGTACGTGTGTCTAGTTGTTCTGGTGTGCAGTGCCCTATAGCAGGGGTGAAATGCTACCGGTTCACATAGGTTCAGGCAAACTGATAGCGGTGGCGGCGGGTGGTTTAGGCAAATTGGTAGCGGCGGCAGTGCAAGGCTCTGCCCACCTGCTCAGAGGTCATTATTTCCTGGTTTTAACCAGGAAGTAAGCTGTTTTTGACCCTCTGCGCATGCACAGAAGGCTTTGTGCATGCGTAGGTTCTAACATCACATGTGATTTGCATGCACACACTTCCAAACCAGTAGGAAAGGTAAGTAGATTTCACCCCTGGCCTATAGCATCGTTTTAAGAGTATCTCATTTCTCATTATCCCAAGTACACAATTGGTCCTTTTTTATGTACAGGATACACACTGTGTTAATGCCTTCATTGAACGTCGTATACCTTGAACCGTTTATCATTACTCTAAAATCTTTCCCCGTTTTTTTAAAAATTAGATTTATATGCCGCCCTTCTCCGGAGACTCAAGGCGGCTTACAATGCATTAAGCAATAGCCTTCATGCTTTTGTATATTTATACAAAGTCAGCTTATTGCTCCCTCCAGGCTCTGATCTCATTCCATTTGTATAAGTGATTAGAATTTTTGGCCCCAGGTAAATATGATGCAAGATCCCCATCCTTCTTCTCCATGGGATTTCAACTGCGTGCCCGAATGGGAAATTACCTCCAACGCTTAGCTCAATATTTTCATTTGATGAAAATAAGCAACTCACCAAGCTGGTGTTTCTGCTTACCTTAACTCACTTTTAAAAACTTGAGATGCACTTCAAAGGCCCTCACACCAATTCCATATGGCCTTCATCACTATGTTTTACCCCATTCTCCAGTAGCACATAAAAAATATGGGCACAATTGTTTTTTTGGTTATATTGCTTTAATATTTTTTTTCATTAAAGATGGCGCCACTGATGGCAGCCTAGGTGAAATGCTCTCTAGTTGTAACTATGATTTATGATCTATGACCTATTACTTGCTGTTTATATGTACACTATGAGCTTATGAACCGGAGACAAATTCCTTGTGTGTCCAATCACACAGCCAATGAAGTATTCTATTTCTATTTCTATTATTTCTATTTCTTATATTACTTCTACTTCTACTTCTACTTCTACTTCTACTTCTACTTCTACTTCTACTTCTACTTCTACTTCTACTTCTACTTCTACTCCTACTCCTACTCCTACTCCTACTCCTACTCTGCTCCGCTCCGCTCCGCTCCACTCCACTCCACTCCACTCTACTCTACTCTATATTCTTTGTCAAATTACAGGACAAATTATATGACAAACAATAATATTAAAGATGGTTTCTGGAAAAAAAATCAATGATTACAGTTTGAAAAACCCAGAACTGTCAAAGGCAGTTCAGAAACATAAATCACCTCGCCTTTACTATAATATAACTTTAATATAATATGCTGCCAGTAGGAAAATAAAGAAGCAATTCAACCAAGGAGTATCTCAGCATGTACATGGTTCTATCTGAAATCAACAGAACTATTTAACTTCAGCTGGTTTGTATAACCAAGACTTAATTTTAGCCTTACCCCCAACCCTGTACCAATCCAGATATGTTGTGAATGCTACGGCTGGAATTGTTGTGATTCCAACTGTTGCAACATCTGAAGAATATCAAACTGGGGAAGACCATCATAACCAACATCCTTTGGGATATAGCACAGAGATTTACTTTTTTTGCTCCAGAAACTGACCTGGACTTGAGATTCCATAAATCAGGGCTGTCAAACTCACGGCCCGCAGGCTGGATGCGTCATGCACTGGCCACGCCCACACCCGGTTTAGCGAAGGGAAAAAAGTCATGATACGTCATGTGACGACACCGTGATGATGCGGGTTTGACACCCAAATAAAGCTCTACTGACAACACTATCTCACTCCAACTTCACCCCAATTAAAGGACAGAATTGAAATGAAAACATTTAGATTAATGAGTCTTTTTTACATTTCCTATGAGCCGTGGTGGCGCAGTGGTTAGAGTGCAGTACTGCAGGCTACTTCTGCTGACTGCCGGCTGACTGCAATTTGGCAGATTGAATCTCACCAGGCTCAAGGTTGACTCAATCTTCCGTCCTTCCAAGGTGGATAAAATGAGGACTCAGATTGTTGGGGGCAAGAGTCTGACTCTGTAAACTGCTCAGAGAGGGCTGTAATAGCACTGTGAAGTGGTATATAAGTCTAAGTGCTATTGCCCTTCCTTCCTTCCTTCCTTCCTTCCTTCCTTCCTTCCTTCCTTCCTTCCTTCCTTCCTTCCTTCCTTCCTTCCTTCCTTCCCTCCTTCCTCCCTCCCTCCCTCCTAGTGGTTAGAATGCAGTATTGCAGGCTAACTCTGCTGGCTGCCAGCAATTTGACCTTGAGTGACCAGCTCAAGGTTGGCTCAGCCTTCCATTCTTCCGAGATGGATAAAATGAGGACCCAGATTGTTGGGGGCAATAGGCTGGCTCTCTAAACCGCTTAGAGAGGGCTATAAGGCACTGTAAAGCAGTATGTAAGTCTAAATGCTATTGTTAGATGATATGCTTTAAGTGTTTTTAACACTTTTTAAAATGTTTATGACAAGTTCAAGAGAATTTTTTTCCTTTATAAATGAATAAAAATACCAGAATGGGCTAACTCGCCACTATGGCCTATTTGCTGTAAGAAAATTCAATAATTCCATTTAATGATTTAAAATAATTTTTAAAACTATTTTAGTATTTGTTATTTGCATTTCATCCATCTGGTTCAGTTCCAAGCTGGAGAAAGACGCTGGAAATACCATGGAGGCTGATTGGAAAGAAAGTTGATTTATCGATGAAGCAGAACCACCAACCCCATGCAATTCTGGGACAGCTGACAAAATGGAGTTTAGAATGTGTCGATTTTATACCTTCCCAATTCCGATGGGGTCATGTAAGGGTCATGGCTGGCTCTATAGGCAAAAGGGGAAATGCAAATCCTAGGTCAGTGATGGCTAACCTTTTTGCCGTCGCGTACCATAAGCGGGGGGAGTGGGGGGGTTCGCGGGTGCGTGTGCCCACATCCATAATTCAATGCGCACCACCCTCCTGCGCATGCTTACATGACCCCCCCCACACTTCCCCCTGCTTTTGGCATGTGATGGCACGGTGGGCCGGTAGGCCTGTTTTTCCCCCTCCCCAGGCTCCAGAGGCTTTCTAGGAGCCTGGGGAGGGCAAAAAGAGCCTTCCTCATCCCCCCCCCAGAGGCCTTCCTGAGGCCGGAAACAGCCAGTTTCCCGACTTCTGGTGGGACCGGAAGACCTGAAAATTACTCAGTTGGTGCACGCATGTGTGCTGGAGCTGAGCTATGGCAATACTCGCGTGCCCACCAATATGGCTTTGCATGCCATCTGTGGCACCCGTGCCATAGGTTCACCATCACAGTCCTAGGTGTTTGAGCTAATTGTGTCAACCTTTTGTTATCTTGAGTTTCTGCCTGACCCAGTCTTTTTGAACGGATTATGCAAATCTGCATTTCTAAAAGCTGGTCTCATCGGTTTCTGCTTGGGGCAGGGAAACTGGGGCTGCTTTCTGCCTCCTTTAAGAGCATGTTTCTCCATTTCTTCCTTTTGTAATAGTCTTCTTCTTTTTAATATTTCCCCAGATATTTCATTCTTCGGAGGGGGGGGGCTTCCCACACTACCCAGACCCTGAAAATACTGCAATAGAAAACTGAAGAACGTATTTGTTTGCTCCGTTTCTCTTTAAAAGAAAGAGAAAGGTTACTGGCTACCTCTCAAATGTCCAAATCCTGAACCGGAGAGAAACTGGCTTGGCTACAATCCTGCAATCCTGTAGTTATTTACTAAGTCGAAAAACTGACTGAACTCAGCACAGGTTGTTTTGGACTCGAGGACTACAAGGAGACAAACTTCAGTTTACGTTTTTCAACAAGGCGCATAAAATAAACAAGGATGTACTTCAGAGTGAGTCCTGGGGCAGGAACTAACGTATATATTTTCTCTTCCAGACTTCAACACATAAATGTTTCACATTAAACACACACATTTCTCCTTTCATTTTGTTTTTAGCTTGTTTTGCTAGTCCCCTGCCAGCGAAAACGGAGCTCAGGGGCCCCGTGCACGGCTCTCCCCAACTCCATTTCTGCTGGCAGAGGCACTGTGAGTTGGTCCTTTGTTGTTTCCAGGTTGGCCCCGTGAGTCAGCGCTAAGCACCCCACAGGCCCAATCCAGCCCAAGAGCCTTGAGTTTGACACCCTTTCCCTAGTCCAGTGATGGCTAACCTTTTTGCCATCGCATGCCAAAAGTGAGGGGAGCGCGGTGGGGTCACACGCACGCGGGCCCACATCCATAATTCTATGCGCCCCACCCCCCGTGCTCAGCTGGGCATGGGGTGTGTGTGTGTGCAGGGATGTTTGCTACCGGTTCTCCGAACCACCTGCCTCCGGTTTGGACCGGAGTGATCCGGTCCAAACTGGGAGCATTTCAGTTTCCAGTTTTAGTTCTTTGTCGGTAAATATAAATTTGAGCCAAGAGCATGTTTTCTTCATCTTTTGGCAGCCCTTGAAAAATCCCCAAAGATCCCTTCAAGAAAACTACCCCATTTAAAGATTTCTTTTAAAAAAAACCCCAAAAAAACCCCCAAAACCTTCCCCACTCCCTTTGACAATCATCTTCATGTGGGAGGGCGAGTTGCCCATTTCGGACGTTGACCTCAAACAACTCTCCATTACAAAACCCAACTGCATGTGTCTGAGCAGCATTTGCAAGCATTTGCAAGAAGCCGGCACATTTTTAGGTTGTGCAGCCCACAAAGGGAACAACAACAACAAAAAACAAAAACAAAAAACAAAAACACCACCAGCCCGGAGATTTCCGAACAGCATAAATCCTCAGTTTTAGAGTTCAGATCTTCAGCTTGGAAGACACAATATATATACGTCGCCAAGACACTTCCAATTTTACGTGGGAGAAGACCCGAATAACCAAAGACCTACATATATGTGTGTGTGTGTATAAATAAATATAAATATAAATATAAATATAAATATAAATATAAATATAAATATAAATATAAATATAAATATAAATATAAATATAAATATAAATATAAATATAAATATAAATATAAATGTTTTCTGAGGTTTTCGCGGGTGTTTGTATGTAGGTCTTTGGTTATTTGGGTCTTCTCCTGCGTAGAATTGGAAGTATCTTGGTGATGTTTCGACGAAGTCTCATTCGTCATCTTCAGGCTGGTGTTCTTGGCTTCGTGCTTCCAGGAGCAATCCTACGCGGGAGAAGACCCGAATAACCAAAGACATATATATATATATATATATATATATATATATATATATATATATATATATATATGTGTGTGTGTGTGTGTGTGTGTGTGTGTGTGTGTGTGTGTGTGTGTGTGTGTGTGTGTGTGTGTGTGTGTGTGTGTGTGTGTGTGTGTGTGTGTGTATGTATGTATGTATGTATGTATGTATGTATGTTTTTTTTTGTGTTAAGTCATCCTGGATTGCCACAAATGGAGGAGATATCACAAATCTCCAATTTATATATATACACACACACACACACACACACACATCCATACACAGTTCATTTAGTGACCGTTTTCAAACAGCACTGAAAAAAGTGACTTATGACCATTTTTCACACTTACGACCACGGCATGGTCAAAATTCAGACGTTTGTCTCAGGAATCATGAGATCCCATTTTGCGGCCTTCTGACCAACGAAGTCAATAAGGAAGCTAGGCTCACTTAACAACCGGGTTACTAACATAACCACTGTAGTGATTCACTTAACGACGGTGGCAAGAAAGGTCGCAACATGGGGCAAAATTCACTTAACAACTGCCTCGCTTAGCAACTGAAATGTAGGTCTCCATTGTAGTCTACCTGCATTGCAATATAACAGTAACAGAGTTGGAAGGGACCTGAGCAGTCATCTAGTCCAACCCCCTGCTCACCCAGGAGACCTTTACTAGGGATTCGAACCGCCGAACTTTCTGATCGACAAGCTCAGTGTCTTAGCCACTGAGCCACCTAGCCAGGCAATGTGTTTTATTCCTACTGGAGCCGAGAGAAAAGCACTTGAAATGCATCTGTCTTTCATCTGACAGGAGATGGCACAAAGTCAGAACATTTGTGTATCATTGCACTTTCGTTTCCTGCCGTTTCACTTTTTATCATTTATTATAATGCTCCCCCTCGAGGAACATCAGGTATTATTTTTAACCTTTTCCAAAGCACAAACGATAGAAGTAAATGGGAACATCTGTGAGTTACGCTTTTTTGGGGGAGGAAAAACCGTGTTTGCTAACGTTTTTCTATCTTATGTTATTTCTCCTGTTCGTATAAAACTTTTGGATTTGTTTTTGGATGGCCGAACTGAAATGAAAACGCTACGTTCAGCCAAAGTTGTTCAACCAACAACGGTTGCAGGAATGAGGAATATCTAACCTAGCGAAAGAAGGACCAGAGGTGACATGATAGCAGCCTTCCAATATTTGAGGGGTTGTTATAGAGAAGAGGGGAGTAATCTATTTTCCAAAGCGCCAAAAAGCAAGAAGAAAGCAATGAATTTTCCTGACAATCTGTTCTGCCCCAGCGATGGATCCCAAAGAACGCAGCACACACAAACTCTGAACAAAACTTAGTTTACTCAAATAATGCAGTTTTAGCAAATGCCGGCTGTTAATAAGCGTTCTTAACAGCCTGCCAGAATTCCACAGATAAGATAGCCAGAGTCTTACTGGAGTTGGCAGCAAGCCCAGAAGCAAGTTTGCAGAGACATCCCAATGTGATGATTAGCAAACTAAAGTTGTTTCCTGCAGCTTGTTACAAGCTGTGTTCTTTTTTAAATAGGCTAAGGGCCTATTAGCCCCAAGCCTTACTCTCGAGGAGACCTCCTCCTGAGGAGCCATTCCTGCCTTTCGGCAGCTCTGCGCGCCCGTGCATTGAGAAGAGGCTCCTCCTCTTCATCCTCTTCACTTAAAGGAGCATCTGGGGTGTATCTTTCTTTGCTTACAAAATTTACATTTAGCTATCCTTTCCAGGAAACTGTTGGGGCGTTTTTACAACAGGCAAATAAAATAGCAGATTAAATACACCCGAACAGTCGATTTCCATACGTTCATATCCATTAGATGCCCTTGAATATGAAGCACAGTACCGGATCTGACTAACGTAGCCTTTGTAAAGCGTGTTAAACCCACCACTGCCTAGAAAACCAGCCTAGAGAACTGGGCATGGTGAGGACCACCCTGGCACAGACTGAAACCCAGGCCTCAATAAATAAATTGTTCAAACTGCAACTGAAAAAAAATGTAAAGCGTGGATCATAACATTTTTTTCCCCCAATTCCACCTGCCCCCCATCCACCCAGCAGCAAAAGCCTGTCCTGGCCCACCTTCCAGCTGAAAGAGGCAGATAAATGTTTAAAGGTTGGAGCAGATGAGGTGAAGGGGAATAACAAAAACCGTAACAGAGTTGGAAGGGGCCTTGGAGGTCTTCTAGTCCAACCCCCTACTCAAGCAGGAGATCCTATACCATTTCAGTCAAATGGTTTATCCAATCTCTTCTTAAAAACCTCCAGTGATGGAGCACCTACAACTTCTGAAGGCAAAAGCTGTTCCACTGGTCAATTGTCCCATAACATAGAATAACAGAGTTGGAAGGAAACCTCAGAGGTCATCTAGTCCAACCCCCTGCTCGAGCAAGAAGAGTCTGTACCATTTCGGAGAAATGGCTATCCAGTCCCTTCTTGTGATGGGGCTTCCAGAACATCTGGTGGCAAACTGTTCCACTGGTTGACTGTTCTCACTGTTAGGAAGTTTCTCCTTAATTCCAGGTTGCTTCTCTCCTTGATTAGTTTCCATCCATTGTTTCTGGGGCTTTGAAGAATAATTTGACCCCCCCTCTTCTCTGTGGCAGCCCCTCAAATACTGGAAGACTGCTCTCATGTCATACCTAGTCCTTCTTTTCACTAGACTGATATACCCAATTCCTGCAATTGTTCTTCATATGTTGGAGAAAATTTCTTAAATGACGCACCCCCATTTCATCTGATCCCTTGGGTCAGTTTTCTCTATGTGCTTCATCTCAAAATGCCTTTCAAAAGCTCTGCCCCCATTAGGTCCCGCTGGTATTTCCTGGCATCTCTGGATGACACCATCCATCGTACTGTGGGCAATCCACGAAGACCACAAAATAAATGTTTCCAAGTTTTGTAAAAGGGTCCAAGATTCCTCGATTGATTGATTGATTCTGACACTGTTTTCTGCAGCGTGATATGAGTTGCCAGCAAAGAGAGGGTTACAATTGCTCAAATGCTTAAAAATTCTTCCAATACACTATTACTTTCTTTTTTCTTATCCAACTACAACCCTAAATGCTAGCAGGATTAATCTTAATTATTTATTAAGCATTTATCACTAGGTATTTTCCAGGCATGGGGGAAAAAAACAATTGATATAGTATGTTATAGTCAATAGCCTTGGTGGCGCAGCAGACTAAAGTGCTGTTAAATAGCACCAGCTGCCTGCAATTACTGCAAGTTCGAATCTCACCAGGCTCAAGATTGACTCAGCCTTCCATTCTTCCGAGGTAGGTAAAATGAGGATTGTGGCGGCAATAACCTGACTTTATATTAAAAAAAGAACACTGTTTGTGGGGGGGGGGGCAAAAGCCCTACTAAGCAGGTATATACAAAAGTATGAAGGCTATTGCTTAATGCATTGTAAGCTGCCCTGAGTCTCTGGAGAAGGATGGCATATAAATTGAATGAATGAATGAATGAATGAATGAATGAATGAATAAATAAATAAATAAATAAATAAATAAATAAATAAATAAATAAATAAATAAATAAATAAATAAATAAATAAATAAATAAATAAATAAATAAATAAATAAATAAATAAATAAATAAATAAATAAATAAATAAATAAATTTATGACACCAAAATATAAAATAAGGTGCTCCTAAACTAAAAAGCTCCATGGCATATAATGTTCACTTCTATACATTCAAAAGGGGGAAAAAAGTAAGAAAATATTTATTTTAAAGCAATTGCACAAGAGTTCGTGAAGAAGTTTCAATGTTTTTTTTTCAAAGCTTTAGGTGACTCAGTGGACTGATGCAGGTCTATTCCAAAGGACTGGTGGGGAATAAGGAAAAGCCCTCAACTCTGCAGAGCAGAGGTTTGATTTGGGGGTTAGCTGAGAAGGAAAAAGGAATTTATTTTAGTGCAACAGCACATCTTCAGCCCAAAATGGCACTTCGTCATGCTGAAGAGAGGAGAGGAAAGGAGAGGAGGGGAGGAGAGAGCGAAGAGGAGAGGAGAGGGGAAAGGAGGAGGGGAGAGAGAAAATGGGAGAGGAGAGGAGAGGAGAGGAGAGGAGAGGAGAGGGGAAGGGAAGGGAGGAGAGGGGAGGGGAGAGGAGAGGAGACAGGTGGGGGAGAAGGGAAGGGAATGGAAGGGAGGAGAGGAGAGGAGAGGAGAGGAGAGGAGAGGAGAGGAGAGGAAAGCTTTATTGTCATTTTTTATGTGAACACACTGGCACACATTAAAAAATGAAATAATGATGCCCGCTCTCAAAAGTTATGGATATGTATACATACACCCCACCCCCACCCCTACACCCAAACCCACAAATAGATATATGTCTCAAGAGAGAGGGAGGGAGGGAGATGATATATATACTGGGAAAAAAGAGTCTTGAGAGTTAACAAGGTTGATACTACATGGTACAAAGCTATCACAGAATCTAGTTGTTCTGCTTCGGACATTGTGAATCCTCCTTCCAGAAGGTAACAAGGAAAAAAAGGTTACGAAGAGGACGTGTGGTGTCCCAGACAATCCTTCAGACCCTGGTCAAGCATGGCTTACATGCCAAGTCCTGGATAGAAGGAAGAGAACCTCCCATTATCTTTTCTGCCGTCCTCACCATTCTTTGCACAGCCTTCTAGTCCCAAGCAGTAATACCTCCAAACCACACAGTAACACTATAGAGATTTGAATGTCAGAGTTTCTCTAAGTTCCCCTTGCACATATGTGCTAGTCATTCCCAACTCTAGGGGGCGGTGCTCCTCTCCGTTTCAAAGCTGAAGAGCCAGCGCTGTCCGACACCGTCTCCATGGTCATGTGGCCGGCATGACTCAATGCCAAAGGCACACAAAACGCTATTACCTTCCCACCAAAGGTGGTCCCTATTTTTCTACTTGCATTTTTTTACATGCTTTCAAACTGCTACGTTGGCAGAAGCTGGGACAAGTCATGGGAGCTCACCCCGTTACGTGGCACAAGGGATTCGAACCGCTGAACTGCCGACCTTTCGATCGACAAGCTCAGAGTTTATCTAGGGCGTAATAACTTCACTGACATTACTAAGGATTTGTGAGTGGGTGATTAGCACAGAAGACAGAAATGACCAAACGCACATTCAGAAAGGGAATTTCCATCCCCGCAAACACCATCTCTCTCTCTCTCTCTCTCTCTCTCTCTCTCACACACACACACACACACACACACACAATATATCGTAAAATGAGCCACTTCGTTTCAGATACATTAAAAAAAAAAACAAATTACAATTGGATATATTCACTCTTTAATTCGATGGGAAAATAAAACATTTTTTGATTACGATTCTACATCAATTGGTTCTTGCTGGGAAAAAACACCACAAGAGGCATCTCTTTGTTACATGCCCCCCGTTTCTTGCCATTGCTCTCTCTAAAATCCGGTGCTTTCTGGTTGTGTGGACTTTAAGGTCCCACGCTGGCTGAAGATGATAAAAACCCCACATCTGAAATATTTGTAAGGAGTCCGGCTG
The DNA here is from genome assembly GCA_038048745.1 of Coluber constrictor foxii. Lineage (NCBI taxonomy): Eukaryota > Metazoa > Chordata > Lepidosauria > Squamata > Colubridae > Coluber > Coluber constrictor. The sequence continues at coordinate 16,619,058 of CM075973.1, read as the reverse complement.
AACTGTAATGACCCAATATAAATATTCTGAAGCTGTTGGACTATGGATAAGTAGAGAGGAATCACTGACAAGTCCTTTAGCGGTCATGTCAGTTTCCCAAATAATTTTTTCCCCATTAGAAGGTCTACTCCAGGGGTCTCCAACCTTGGGAGCTTTAAGACTTGTGGATTTCAACTCCCAGAGTTCCTCAGCCTGAGAAATTCTGGGAGAGTTGAAGTCCACAAGTCTTAAAGCTCCCAAGGTTGGAGACCCCTGGTCCAGTGGTGCAGTTCAATTTTTTTTTACTACCGGTTCTGTGGGCGTGGCTTGCTGGGCGTGGCAGAGGAAGGATACTGCAAAATCTCCATTCCCACCCCACTCCTGGGGGAAGGATACTGCAAAATCCCCATGCCCACCCCGCTCCTGGGGGAAGGATATTGCAAAATCCCCATGCCCTCCCCACTCCTGGGGAAAGATACTGCAAAATCTCCATTCCCTCCCCACTCCAGGGGAAGGATGCTGCAAAATTCCCATGCCCACTTCACTTGTGGGGGAAGGATACTGCAAAATCTCCATTCCCACCCCACTCTAGGGGAAGGATACTGCAAAATCCCCATGCCCACCCTACTCCTGGGGAAGGATACTGCAAAATCCCCATTCCCTCCATACTCCTGGGGAAGGATACTGCAAAATCCCCATTCCCTCCCCGCTCCTGGGGGAAAGATATTGCAAAATCTCCATTCCCTCCCCACTCTGGGGCCAGCCAGAGGTGGTTTTGGCCGGTTCTCCGAACTGCTCAAAATTTCTACTACCGGTTCTCCAGAACCTATCAGAACCTGCTGAACAGCACCCCTGCCCTGGTCTACTCTACACACCCATTTATTTTGCAAGGGCTAAATTACGTTTATTTCAAAGAGAGTTTGGCGTTCACAGCCTGCCTTAAAATACAGTGGCACAAAACTCCCACGGAAGCATTCCAGCAGCTTCAAGGATTCATCCAGAAATTGCAAAAGTAGCTTCTATCAGGAAAACTAGTTGCAACTTGTGTTGTTTTTATTTTGTTGCCTATTGCCAGCCACAAATTCGTTTTCATTTCCCCAAAACTGAAGCTCCAATCTTCCCAGCTGGCAATAAGCCCAACTGAGGTCAATGAGGCCTATTCTGAGAAACTATACTCGACTTACGACCCAAAACAGAGAGCCAAAATTGATGTTGATAACCGAAACGTTTGTTCAGTGAGTTTTGCCCCATCTTTCAACCTTTCTTGCCACGGTTGTTCAGTGAATCTCAGCTAAGAACATGGTTGTTAAGCAAATCTGGCTTTCCCCCAGTGACTTTCTCAGAAGGTCGCAATGTGACCGCAGGACCACTGCAACCGTCATAAATATAAGTCAGTTGCCAAGCATCTGAATTTTGATCGTGTGATGCTGCAATGGTTGTTAAGTGCGAAAAATGGTCATAAGTCACTTTTTTCAGTGCCCTTGCAACTTGCAACGATCACTAAATGGACCGTTGTAAGTCGAGGACTACCTATGTAGAAGAATCTTCCCTCAGGGGAAAGCTTAGCCATTGAAAAGCGTCCCTGGGGTCTTAAGAGCACTTTAAGACCCCAAATTAAAACATCCCCATTTGACAGCTATCTAGTTGTTCTTTTCGACACATCCAGCGAAAAGAAGCCCATTAACCTTAGTGGCTAATACGCTAAGCTTGTCGATCAGAAGGTCGGCAGTTCAGCGGTTCGAATCTCTAGTGCCGCGTGACGGGGTGAACTCCTATGTCTCGTCCCAACTTCTGCCAACCTAGCAGTTTGAAAGCAGGTAAAAAATGAAAGTAGAAAAATAAGGACCACCTTTTGTGGGAAGGTAACAGCGTTCCGTGCACCTTTGGCGTTGAGTCATGCCGGCCACATGACCACGGAGACGTCTTTGGACAGCGCTGGCTCTTCGGCTTTAAAGCGGAGATGAGCATCACCCCCTAGAGTCGGGAACATATGTGCGAAGGGAACCTTTTCCTTTACCTTTTAACCTTCTGAATCACACAGAATTCTTTCTGCCGTTAGTATTTTTTTTTCCTCCTAAAAATCAGAGTCTGCTTTCTGGTAGCTCAAGGTCATTCTTCTGTGTTCCAAATTTGGGAATGATGGAAAGCAGGATCTTATCGAGCATTTCAGATTCAGAAAAAGGGTAGCCGGCTTGCCCAAGGCTACATCTGCCCACGGCCTTCAACTGAAAACATCAGTTCTGGTCCTCCAAACAGCTTCTCTCTCTCTCTCTCTCTCTCTCTCTCTCTTTTTTGCCCCTCTCCCAGTTTTTCTAAATCTTGGTTAAGATGTGGAACTCTGACCAGCCCAAAAGGGAGAGGAACAATGGCATCTCACAGAACATAGAATAACAGAGTTGGAAGATAACCTCAGAGGTCATCTAGTCCAACCCCCTGCTCGAGCAAGAAGAGCCTGTACCATTTCAGAGAAATGGCTGTCCAGTCCCTTCTTGTGATGTGGCATCCACAACTTCTGGTAACAATCTGTTCCACTGGTTGATCGTCCTCACTGTTAGGAAATTTCTCCTTAATTCCAGGTTGCTTCTCTCCTTGGTTAATTTCCATCCATTGTTTCCTGTCTTTCTTTTTGGGGCCTTTGGAGAATAGTTTGCCCCCTTTCATTTTTGTGGCAGTCTCTCAAATATTAAAACACTGCTATTGTGTCACTCCAGGTCCTTCTTATCACTAGAGCTGACATCTCATATTCCATGATTTGGAAAAAATTTTTTAAGCCATATGTACGTGACTTCTCATCGCACATCCGGGAACCTGGAAGAGATTCATCTGCCTGTATTTTGCAAATGCTTCAACGAAATATTTGCATCTACCTTGCTAACCGTCCTGTCTCGCATTCCCTTCCCCAACTTGCCACACAAGAGTTTGGGACTGGATAGAGTTTCTCTTGTTTTACTTCTTTCTCTCTCTGCAGTGTGTAATGGCTGAGTAAATCATGAGGGCCTGGTGGCTCAGCAGACTAAAAGCATTGTGATTAGCACCAGCTGTCTGCAATTACTGTAAGTTCAAATCTCACCAGGCTCAAGGTTGACTCAGCCTTCCATCCTTTCTAAGGTAGGTAAATTGAGGACCCAGTTTGTGGGGGCAATAAGCTGACTTTGTATATATGTACAAAAGAATGAAGGCTATTGCTTAACGCATTGTAAGCCACCCTGAGTTTCTGGAGAAGGGCGGCATATAAACCAATTTATAGAAAACGGAGCATCCGAAAATGGAAGCATACTGCTTCCATTTTCGGATGCTCCGTCCCATATTTGGGTAGATCAAGTTGCCCTAATAAAAAATCTCTCCCCTGGTATAGCCGACAAAGCAAGGAGAATCTGTGGCTTAGAGGTTAACACATTTACTGGTACCTAATATGTAATACCCTGGGTTCGAATCCCAGAAAGGTAAAGCTAGCTGATGAGAGCTTAAAATAGATTTATACTAAAAAGGTAAAAGTTCCCCTCACATATATGTGCTAGTCGTTCCCGACTCTAGGGGGCAGTGCTCATCTCCATTTCAAGGCCGAGGAGCCAGCGCTGGCTGAAGATGTCTCCATGGTCATGTGGCCGGTATGACTCAATGCCAAAGGTGCACGGAATGCTGTTACCTTCCCACCAAAAGTAGTCCCTATTTTTCTACTTGCATTTTTTACCTGCTTTCGAACTGCTAGGTTGGCAGAAGCTGGGAGAAGTAACGGGAGCTCACCCCATTATGCAGCGTTTGGGATTCGAACCGCTGAACTGCCAACCTTTCAAATGACAAGCTCAGCGTCTTAGCCACTGAGTCACAGCGTCCCCATTAGATCTATACTAGTCTCCCTTTATTTCTTTGTCAGTAAATATAAATTTAACACACACACAAAAAAATTGCAGTAAGACTAATACTCCTCTATCTTCTGAATGTGCAAATGTCCCGGGGCCCCCATTTCTAAGCTGGACAAGCTTATTTCTTGGCTCAACGAAAAGGTCACTTTGAGCCTTAGAATTGCCTCCTAGCATATTGCATCAGCAAAGTACAAAAGCTTTGCATCCAGAAAAAATCCCCTTTAATCTTTGGAAAGAATATGCCCTTTTGGCAACAGCCGAATTATGCCCCCAAAGGAGATCCAGTCCCAAAGCACAAAGACTTTCAGTCGCCCACAACAACTGGCGCCTTGCCAGGGCAAACAGTTCTACCAAAAGCATTTCTTGATTTGCAACTACTAACTAGGAAGACGTCGGTTTATCATGCAATAGGATGTTCAGATGTATTTGTAAGTTGGTGATATTTTTCACTTTGAATTTCTCACCGACTAACTTCAGGAGTGTCACTTAAGCCATCAGACGATTTGGAGTTTTGGGCTTCTCGTCAGTGGTGAAATGTAAAATTTGTTACTACCAGTTCTGTGGGCGTGGCTTGGTGGGGGTAATGTGACTGGGTGGGCATGGCCAATTTTGTTTTTTTAACATTTAAAAGCATTTTTCTACAATCTCTTTGGCCGAAGAGGTTGTAGAAAAAATGCTTTTAAAAGCCTCTGATGATCCCAGCTGAGCTGCACGATCATCAGAGGCTTTTTAAAAAACTTTTAAAAGGATTTTTTCGGCCGAAGAGGTTGTAGAAAAAATGCTCTTAAAAGTAAAAAAAAAAAAAAACCTCTGATGATCGCACGGCTCAGCTGGGCATTGGGGGGGGGCAGGCATTTTTGCTACCGGTTCCCCGAATCAACCGCCGCCATCGCTACCGGATCGGGCAATCCGGTCCGAACCGGGAGCATTTCACCCCTGCTTCTCGTATGTTCTCGACCGCAGATTGTAAAAACCAGTGTGACTCATTCAAGAAGCAATGTTGTATGGTGTATATGGACGAGGTCATGGCTGATCATGCAGCAGCCTAGCTTCACTGGCAATCACAAGCCAGGATTGGAAGAGAAAACTGCAAACCGGGATGACCTGCCCGAATTCACACGTAGAGGGCAAGGGGCTCCGTGAACTGGTGGTGAAAGAAGCAACAACCACTCTATTAGTACCACTTTATAAAGCCTTGGTAAGGCCACACCTGGAATTCTGCATCCAGTTTGCATCCCCCACATTACAAAAAAAGAAGGTTGAGACTTTGGGAAAAGTGCAAAGAAGAGCAACTAAGACAATTAAAGGCCTGGAGGATAAAACCTATGAAGAACAGTTGCAGGATTTGTTGTTTGACTAGTCTAGAGCAAAGAAAGACTAGGGAGGGATACAATAGCTGTCTTCCGGGATTTGAGAGGTTGCCATAAAGAGGAGGGGGTCAATCTATTTCCCTAAGCATCAGAGGGCAGGACAAGAAGCGATGGCTGGAAACTGATCAAGGAGAGAAACAACCTTGAACTGAGGAGAGATTTCCTAACAGTGAGGACAATTAACCAGTGAAACAGCTTGCCTTCAGATGTTATGGGTCCTCCATCACTGGATGTTTTTAAGAAGAGACTGGACAGTCATTTGTCTGAAATGTTGAAATGTCTCCTGCTTGAGAAGGAGGCTGGACTAGAAGACCTCCAAGGCCCCTTCCAGCTCTATTCTGATTCTAACCTTCTCTATCCTGCTCGAGGCAAATACACGCCTGTACACATGGTCCCCGACTTACAGCGGCTGTTCAAAGTTTACAACTGAAAAAAAGTGACTTTATGACAACGTTGCACACTTAGAACCAGTGCAGCCGGGTCTCCGTGGTCACGTGATCAAAATTGGGACACTTGGCTACCGACTCATCTTTAGGACGGGCGCAGTGTCTCAAGGGTCAGGTGATTGACTCCCTTTTGTGACTTTTCTGCCCCAGCTACGGATCCCAAAGAACACAGTAAGTTTGTACAAAACTTAATTTACTAAAATAACCCAGTCTTTTTCAAAACAAAGGCTGTTGATAAACTTTCTTAACAGCCTACAAGAAACCAAAGATAAACTAATCACAATCTTACTAAAATTGGCAGAAAGCCCAGAAGCAATTTGCAGAGAATCCAGATGTGAAGGAGAATGAACTAAAGTTGTTCCCTACAAATTGCTTCAGTTGGTGTTCCTCCTTAAATAGGCTAAGGGAGTGGCCAATTAGCCCCAAGTCTTACTCTCAAGAAGACTTCCTCCTGAGGAGCCATGCCTGCCTTTTGGCTGCTCTGCACGCCCGTGCATCGAGAAGAGGCTCCTCCTCTTTGTCCTCTTCACTTAAGGGAGCTTCTGGAGGTTCTGAAGGCCCTGGATGTATCCCTGCCTCTGGCACCACATCTTCTCCAGCCTCCTCACTGTCTGACTTGAGTGCCAGCTGCACAGGCTGCTGGCGCAGCACCACACCAGCCTCCTCGTTGTCAGAATCAGCTACAATCCGCACAGGCCGCTGACGAGCCACAACAGTGACCTTCTGACAAAGTTAATGCGGCAGCCAGGTTGACCGAAGAACCCGTGTTCCTAACGTAACAACTGCAATGACTCACTTAACAATGACGGCAAGGAAGGTAGGTCGTAACACGGGGCAAAACTAGCTTGACAAAAGTCCCGCTTAGTGACAGAGATTTGGGGCTCGGTTGTGGTCGTAAGTCTAGGGTGACCTGTACTTCCATGTAGAGAATTAATTGGGGGGGGAGGCGGGGGGGGATGGAATTTCCTCCAGAGGGAGCAAAAAATTCTGCAAATTCTGTGCCTTCCAGAAAAAAGAGGATCGTGAATCAAACCATCTCTAGGAGGGAGCTGTGAGGCAAGGAATGCCTGAATAAAATATCCTCTGAGTAGTGAACTCGCTGGGTGGCCTCCTGCTTTGCTCCCAGTCAGGCGAGATATAATGCACACATAATAACAGGGGGGCAGGATAGAATTTATGGCAGTGTTTCTCAACCTTGGTAGCTTGAAGATGGGTGGACTTCAACGCCCAGAATCCCCCAGCCAGCGCTGCTGGCTGGGGGATTCTGGGAGTTGAAGTCCACCCATCTTCAAGCTACCAAGGTTGAGAAACACTGCTTTGTGGCAATATTGGCTGGGTTCAGACAAGACGCCAAGCCGTGGCAGGCTTGAACTGCAGCATGCAAGCAAGCCATATGGCTGCCTTGGCCCATCATGTTCCATAAACAGAGCATGAAAACCCCCCACCAGAGCTGGAGTCATGCAACATGCTTGTCTGAGACCAAATGAAATGAAGAGGGTGGACAGAGATACAGAAATCCTATGATCTGCCCTATCCTGATGTCAAATAATAACATTCTTTTAATCTTCCAGTTTGTTTCCATCGTTTATGTAGCCACCCAACTTATAGATGCGGCTCTGGGCAGTTTGCAAAGTTTAAAACTAAAAACAAAACACATATAAATAAATTACACACACATACACATACACACACACACACACACACACACACACACACACACACACACCCAACGGTAGCAAAAGCCAGTAAAAAATAAATTAAAGCAATTAAAAACTATTAACCACAAACCCTGGGCCTAGGGAAAACAGGTGGCATACCCCCTATCTATTTATTCATTTTGAATCTGCTCTGTGCTAATGGGTTTCCTAGGTGGCTTGGAAATAATTCATTTTCAAAGAACACTAAAACAGTAAAATACGTCTATGGGGGACAGGAAAAAAAAGAACCATTATTCCTATCCAAGGGAAGCCATTTAGTGTGTAAAAACAAAATAGTTTCTTTCTGGGTTTGAAAAAGTTGTTTCAAAAAGTGAAGTTAATGAAGGCCTTGGACTTTTTAACTTTAATGGTGTTTGAGTGACAGTAGCCCGAGAACGAAAAAGAAGAGCATTGTTATTGAACTGAAGCATTCTGAACTGCACCGAAATGACAGTTCTGCACCAAAAAATAAAAATAAAATAAAATACTGGGATTCTGCAGAAACAGATAGATGAATGCTTGAAATTAAAGAGAAGGAAGATGCGGAATATTTCAAAAAATTGGATTGGTCTTATCCATTTTTAACTAATAGAAACAGAAATCAGAACATTTAAAGTTATAGGAGAAGGGCTAACTTTACCCCGAGGGCTTATTACGATACAGTTATTATGAATATTAATTAGTATCAATCATTAATAAGTACCAATATGATGAAGAGGAAACACTGTTATTATATGATTACTACTAATGAATATTATGATGATGATTGCTCAAATTAACTGTAGCCAGACAACACACTGCTTATATAGACATTGAAACTGTTGCTCTTTCTATATGTAGCAAAAATTAAATGAAAAATTAAATGAAAACAAAACGCAACGAAACAACAGTTCTAACTATCCCATTCATTTATTAGGGATAGTTTTAGCTCATTATCATTTGTCTAAACCTGGAAACTCAAATCTACCGTATTTTTCAGACTATAAGATGCACCGGTGTATAAGACGCACCAAGATTTCAAAGAGGTAACTAAGAAAAAAAAAGCTTCTGGTGAAAACTTTTCGGGTTTTCGGGTGTGTGCAGAGGGTTTGAGAGGCTTGCAGAGTGCTCCTGGGGGCTGGAGGAGGGCAAAAATGCTGTTTTTGCAAAAATTGGGTGGAAAACGGGCCCATTTTTCGCAAAAATGGAACGAACGCAGCGGGGCTTCAGGAGGCCCAAAATTGTGGTGTTCGGTGTATAAGACACACTAACATTTCCACCCTCTTTTGGGGGAAGGGGAAGGTGCATCTTATACTCTGAAAAATAGGATAATTTCTGACTGAGTTGCCAGGTTTAGGAAAAGGATGAGCTTCTAAAAACTTATATCAATAGAAATACACACACACACACACACACACACACACACACATTTTGGTTTGTACTTTGCAGGCAAAGGATACCGGCTAAAACCCGGTTTTCATAGGTCAGCCGGTATCTTTTCCCTGCAAAGTACAAACCAGGCAATGGTAAACATGTGCCTTTTTCTGCCTACAGAGATCTGTTCCAATGTGCTACTTAAAATCTCAACCGGGCTTCCCTGTAACTCAAGAGCAATGCAGCTCCGCAGCAAACCTTAGAAGCCAAGCTAATAGAAAATTCCAGAGCGGCAGCTGCTCTCAGCTAGCTCCAGCAAAACAAAGGAAGTCTTGTGGCACCTGGGGAAAAAAAAAATTGCAGCCAGGCGTCAGTTTCTGGGGGCATCGAGTTCTAGTCCATGCAAACTTTTGCCACAATAAATATGTTGGACATTAAAGTATCCTTTTTCTCTAAGTAAAACTGACAACTGGCCGCTGAGGGTTTTTTTCCCCCCCCCAGAGGCAACAAGAAAAGAGTTGTTTTAAAAAGCGATGGAGAAGAACTATTAGCCAGAAGAACTGAAAAGGATCATAAAATTGTTTGTCTCTAAGGTGACGCAAAACCGATTCGCGTGCGGTGCTTTAATTCCTGCGACTAAGAGCGAAGGATGCCACATCTCTTTCATACGACATTTTACGCCTAGTGACACGTAGGTCCCTTTTGAGGGGTCCAGGCTCTTCTTCCCCATAAAATAAAACCGATGTTTATTCACACTGTCACTTGATTGGCAACAAGCTGGGAAGAGACGGGGACAAGGGTCTCTGTATAGCAGAGGTCTTCAAACTTGGCAGCTTGAAGACTTGTGGACTTCAGCTCCCAGAATTCTCCAGCCAGCAAGCTGGGAAGAGACGGGGACAAGGGTCTCTGTATACCAGAGGTCTTCAAACTTGGCAGCTTTAAGACTTGTGGACTTCAGCTCCCAGAATTCTCCAGCCAGCAAGCTGGGAAGAGACAGGGACAAGGGTCTCTGTATACCAGAGGTCTTCAAACTTAGCAGCTTTAAGACTTGTGGACTTCAGCTGGCTGGAGAATTCTGGGAGCTGAAGTCCACAAGTCTTCAAGCTGCCAAGTTTGAAAACCTCTGCTGAATACAGTACCAAACTATCTTTGTGGACATCTATCCATATCTCCCCAGCCAGAACAGTGGCTAAGACACTGAGCTTGCCGATCAAAAAAGTCGGCAATTCCGGCGGTTCAAATCCCTAGTACAGGTCTCCTTGTGTGAGCAGGGGGTTGGACCTGATGACCTCCAAGGTCCCTTCCAACTTTGTTACTTTTAAAAGGCGGGATACTGAAATATTCCAGGAATTTGGCACTAGGGTGATGCTTTATAAGGCTAAGAGGAAGGAAAAAGGAAAAAGGAAGAAGCCTTCCTAAAGTCTCCTCTCCTTGTTTTACAATGCACCCTGTTTCCAGCTTTGGAAAACCAGCTGCCATTCAAGCATTTTACACCCCAAGGGGGACACCAAGGCTTGAAACAGCCACCTTTCTAACAGGTACACCCCAGCAGCCTCAAAGGCTCAGGTCAGGGGGAGATGGGGGGAGGGGACTTAAAGTAAATCCCTTTGAACTTCCAGGAATGTCCCTGGTTTGACCCTTCATTTCCTTCCAGCTGTCCTTCATTACCCTGGCTGCACTTCTGATTCTCTCCATGTGTTCCTTAAGTTCAGGATTTATCCCACAAAGAGAAAGGGGGGGGGGTGCCTCAGAGGCTCTAGCACCTCAGCCCCCCCAACCCCCACCCCACACACAGTAGCCCTAAAAATTCAGAACATGGCTACAACCAGAATATGTTGTAAGCCAATATTTGGAAAGCCCTCCGTAAGAGTAAGAGCCAGATATTGCATACGCACGTATGTCTGGACTACATAACCCTCGTTCCTGTCTGACACCCACCCATCCCCGAACATGGTGTCCGCTGAAATCCAAGGGATCTAATTCTAATTTTTCAGCTTTTCAAACACGCGGCTCCTCGCCTTCCTCAAACCGACACCCAACGGGCCAGGAATTGGCTGCAGATAAGAAACCAATTAAAGCGGAATCGGTTTTCAATGTTATTCAGACAAAAAATAAATAAAATAAAAATAAAATCCGATTACACACACACACACACACACCAGGCTGCTAGTCTCAACAACTCGACCCAAATGCCACTTCTTCTTCTTCTTGAACCCAAGGCTTGAAATCCTCCCGGGCCACTCCTCCCGACGCATGGGCTTCCCAACAGATGGGAAAGAAGCTCCCATCGTCCACAGCCGACCCCCCCCCCCCCCCCCACACACGGCTTGTTTGCAAGGCAACGACCAAAGAATTTGGTCCGAGACATCCCGGTGGGTTAAACTCCGATTCTTTAACACTTGCAAGCTTCGGCTGGAGAAAGTCCCAGAACAGAGGCGAAAGTACAAAGCTCCGAATCTGACCTACCGCTAGCCCTCAAACACGCAACCGGCAAGTTGAGTCCCCAAGTGGGAGAAATCGTCGTCTGTATCAGGCATTAAGTAGCAACCCTGGACAGGGTTAACGTCTTAACAGCATTATGGGCCCTCGGTGCAAAGCAGTGTCCCGGGGCCCCTAGGACAACGCCTCATCGGAATAAACATGTAAACTGTCGATAAAAACGACACTTATATGATCGGCACTTCCAACAAAATCGGTGTTGCAACATTTCAAAAACATGCCGTGCAGCAGTAACAAACTAATGAACACGATCAACGTGGGAACAATACATACACGAGGCTTGAAAAACGCAATCAGACTCAGTTAAGCCATAATACAGTTGCTGAATTTATACGACACAAGGTGCGTGGAAGGGTTAACCTGCACAGGTGAGTCTGGGGCCCCTATGCTCGTGGGGGTCCCATCAAGGCCTTAAGACAGCCCCGATGTAATCATTCTGACTAATTTTACTAGTTTTATTTGTATTAGAATGTATGACACTCAGATGCCACACTGTTCACGCACTGATGTGATATGTTTACAATCAATCAATCAGTCATAGAAAGACAGCCCTGATCCCTGGGAAAGCAGCGGAGATCTACCGACCGAGCCGATCCGTCCTTCCCGGGGCTCGCAGCCGCTCGCCCTCCCGATCCTATCCAAGGGCTACCCGGTCGACCGCCCCTTCCCGGGGGTGGGGTAGGTAGGATCCGCGCCCGGCCACTCACCGCCAGAGTTTGCCCAGCGTCTTGCTGAGCTCGGCATTGTGCAGATGCGGGTACTGGTCGGCCAGCTTCCTGCGCGCCGCTTGCGCCCAAACCATGAAGGCGTTCATGGGCCGTTTGACGTGGGGCTTGGCTTTCAGCGCCCCGTTGCCCCGCACCGGCATGGGCACCAGGCTCCAATCGTAGCCCTTCAGCACCTGCGAGACGGCGTCCCGGATGCAGGCGGGGAAGCGCTCGTCCACGTCGCCCGGCTCGCCCTTGGAGGATCGCGGCGCCGTCGCAGCCGCCGAAGAAGTCGGCGACGGACCTTCCGAACCGGCTGGGGAGGAAGGCGAGTCGGAATCCGAATCCACGTGCGAGAGAGAGCTGGCGGTGCCGGCTGGGCTGCCCGGCGCCTCCAGGGCTTTGGTCTGCTCTTCGCTCATGTTGAGCATTGGCGGCGCGGGCAAGGCGAGCGGGGGACGCCGCCGGGCAGCAGCAACAGCAGCGCAGTCAGAGATCCGGGCTCAGCCACCGGGTAGGCGCCTTCTCCCGCTGCCCGGCTCCCGAGCGCCCAGCGCCGCCGCCTCTTCTGCCGAGCGCCCAGGCGAACTCAAAGCTCCGCCGCCGGAGCGCGCAACTTGCCCCAACGCGCCGCTCGATCCAAACGCTTCGACTCGCCGCGGCCAGCGACTTTTTTTGCTTCCCCGGCGGGGCGAGCCAACTCCGCCTCTTCCCTCTTTCCTATTGGCCAGCTGAGAACGGGCTACTCTACATAAAAGGCGGGGCTTCGGCTCTTCCCTCTCCATCTCCCCCCCCCCGCTTCTTAAAGCGACCCGGGAATTTAAAATAAATAAAATTAAAAAACTAAAATTAGAATAAAAAATAAAATAAAAACAAAATAGAAAACAGAAAAGAAAATAAGATACAATAGAATTTTAAAATTCTACCGTCCTGAGTCCGTCAGGAGAAGGGCGGTATATAAATCTAATAAACTAAACTAAATTAAAATAAAATAAAATAAAATAACAATAAAAAAATCTATGAAATAAATGTAAAATATATAATTAATTTTCTCATCGTTCCCACCACCCATCTCCTTCCACTTATGGCTGTATGACTGTAACTTTGTTGCTGGTATCCTTACAATTTATATTGATGTTGTTTCCTGATTGCTTATTTATACCCTATGACTATCATTAAGTGTTGTACCTTATGATTCTTGATGAACGTATCTTTTCTTTTATGTACACTGAGAGCCTACGCTCCAAAGACAAATTCCTTGTGTGTCCAGTCACACTTGGCCAATAAAAAATTCTATTCTATTCTATAAAATATATTTTATAAAATATAAAATAAAATCCGAGGGTGGAAAATTGGCAGAGGATTTGCTTGCAGATTGCCTGGGTAGGAAATGGGGGTGGGGGTGGGGGGAGGAACTGCGATTATAAAATCTGGGAGTACAGTATAAAGTACCATAGTACTTATTTGAGAAGTAAATTTACTAGACCCCCCTCTTTCCAATGTTGTGCTGTCCAGATGTGCTGGATCAACACCCATACTTACATGGAGCATGGGCATACATCCTCTGTTAAAGAGCTTTGCTAGATCGGTTCATGAAGTCTACCTAAGGCAGCATGGGATCCACCCAATGGCCAATCAAATTCTTTCCCAGGTTTGCTTTGTACATCTAGAATTGGATCTGGATTGGCCTGAGTTGGCCTGGAGCTTCCCCAATGGGACAGAATCAGAGGTGGGTTTCACCAGGTTCTGACCAGTTCTGGAGAACTGGTAGTGGAAATTTTGAGTAGTTGGTAGAACCGGTACAGTATCGTTCCCAAGCCACACCCACCAAGCCACACCCACAGAACTGGTAGTAAAAAAATTTGAAACCCACCACTGGACAGAATGACTAATTCAGGGAAATCAACAAGGAAACCCCAATCGTCCTTACACTCACAGGGTCCAGCGAGGCCTCCTGAGTCACTTCAGGGCCCAGCGAACCTTGCCCTTCCCCGGAGACTCTCCCCTTCCCTTGCCAAAGCGGGAACTCATCTCTGCAAATGCCAACTGCTTTACTGCCACTGTCAAATTAGAGAAAGATGACCAGCTCAGTCCACAGCAATTTGGATCCGAGTAAAGACCGGGGATGTGATTACGGTGCTGAGCAACAAAGGGTAATTACATTTACCCAACCGAGGCTCTAATATTCCCACGACACCCTGACTCCCGCTTAAGTAGACTTGGCTGACCGCGCTCTCTCAATTTTCCTTGGTTCGCACAAAACCCGCTGAATCACAAAACTCGCCACTTTAGCCTGTGGTGGGAATAAACCAGGGGATCTCCTTACTAGATCAGAGTTGGGGGGGTGGGCCCAACCGTAACAAGGGATTTGGAACCTCAACGTTCTTCTGCTACGTTCCCATTACCCAGGGGTCAAATCCAGCAGGTTCTGACAGGTTCTGGAGAACCGGTAGCGGAAATTTTGAGCAGTTCAGAGAACCGACAAATGCCAACTCTGGCTGGCCCCAGAGTGGGGTGGGAATGGGGATTTTGCAGTATCCTTCCCCTGGAGTGGGGAGGGAATGGAGATTTTGCAGTATTCTTCCGTCCTGCCATGCCCACCAAGCCACACCAGGCCCACCAAGCCACGCCCACAGAATGGATAGTAAAATAATTGGTTTTCACCACTGCCACCACTCACTTACCCGCCCCCCCATTAACCAACTTAATCATTTGTTTGGATTCGCAGGATACCAGTAACAGAGTTGGAAGGGGCTTCAGAGGTCATTTAGTCCAACCCGCTGGGCACGCAGGGGACCTTGTACTAGGGATTCGAACCGCCGAACGGTTCGATCGACAAGCTCAAGGTCTTAGCCACTGAGCCCTTGACCAAATGCCCTCGAGCCAAAGGGAAGAAATCATTAGCTAGCGCCCGGTTAAGGATGTTGTGGGAATGCAGCATCTCTTCTGTGTGTGTGTGTGTGTGTGCGCGCGCGCGCGCGCCCAGGTAGCTCTGGTTTGGCTGGCAGAGGCGGCTGATTTTCGGGGGGAGGGGAGGGAGGGAGGGCTCGGACTGGGACCTCGCTCAGCCCAAGGTGGCTGCACTCCAGGTTTACTCTGGAATAAGCTGCGTTCGCCCAACGTCAGCCCCGCTCCTGGCAGCGAAGATCCAAGCAAGGGCGCGGAGCTCCGCTTTTCGCCGTTGATTCGGGTTCCGAGCACGATTAAAGACCTTCTGGGAAGCCGAGGAGGGTGCGTGGGTGGGTGGGATTCCTGGTGTGAGTACTCATCCCCCATATTTCACCTCTCCCTCTCGGTCGCTAAACGGAGGCTCGTTATGTAGGAATTGGATAATATCTGATTTTTTTTTCTCGCTCGGAGCAAGACGCATTTATCGATGTTCAGTAATTTTCTGACACCCACCCCCTCCCCATCCAAAGGCTGTGTGGGCTGTAGGGGTTTGCGGAGAGCAAAGGACGGTCGTCTCTTTGGAAGGAGAAATGGAACAGCCCTGGAATGGGGTAGTCTACCTGTAAGGGGAGACTAGCTTAAGGGCTCCGGGATCTTCTTCTTACGCTATTAAACCATAGCAACATTGCGCACGATCCAAGCCCGTTTGGATTTAGTCTACAAACCCTGGTTTAACAAAGCGCACCTAAACCCTGAGCCAGGCCGGTTGAAGGGGTGCCCAGACTGGGGCGGGGGGAGATGGGGGGGCAAAGTCAGCTTCTGCCCCCCACCAGGCATCATCAGCCGAAAGACTGACAGGGGAAGGGAGAGACCTGAGGACAGCGAACTCAGCGGGGGAGGGAGGGGGAAAGGCTCAATCTGTGTTCTGTTTTCCATTTCTGCAGAAGCTTCGTCGGCTCGCCTTACCCAGCCACGATCTATTAAATAGGCATCCCATGGCACAATGTTAGCTTAGCACGGATGTACCCGTTTAGAAGAGAGTAGAGCTGCCTGGCAGGGACCTTGGAGGTCTTCTAGTCCAGCCCCCTTTATTGATTGGTTGTTTGGTTCAATTTATATGCCGCCCTTCTCCGGAGACTCAGGGCGGCTTACAATGCATTAAGCATTAGCCTTTATACTTTTCTATATACCTGCTTAGTAGGGCTTTTGCCCCCCCCAAACGGTGTTCTTTTTTTATACAAAGTCAGCTTATTGCCCCCACAATCCGGGTCCTCATTTTACCTACCTCGGAAGGATGGAAGGCTGAGTCAACCTTGAGCCTGGTGAGATTCGAACTTGCAGTCATTGCAGGCAGCTGGTGTCACTTCAACACCACTTTAATCTGCTGCGCCACCAAGGCTCTTATATACTCTTTCATAGCTGCCTTCGCACAAGCTTGGGGGTGGGGGGGTGGGGCGTACCTTCGCCTCGCTGGGGGAGGGAGTGGTTGGCCGAAACTTGCTGAAAGAAAATCGCGTGTCTTTCTAACCCGAGTGATTAATTCGGCTCCTGAAATAAACGTATTGTGGGAACGCAGCCGGCTTCCTTTCCTCTTCAGCATCCGTGCTTCGCTTAAGGTGTAGAAGCCCGCAAGGGGCGGGGCGGGGCCGGGCTGGTCTCGAACCAAGAACGAGCCAACTAAATCGCGGGTGGGGTGCGGAGAGGGTAGAAAGCGAAGGCAAGGTGGCTCGTTTCCCTCGGGGCTACCGACCTGAGGCCCGTATTGGCAAAGCCAGCGGGCGCGGCAGCGATCCTAAACTCCCACCTAGAGTGAGCGCGCTATAGAATCCCAAGGAAGGAAGCGGGGGTCTATTTCCCAGCGCAGCTCTCTTGCAAAGAAGCCCTTTGCTTGTTCTACCTCACCTAGAAGCAATCTCTGCTATTTATTTATTATTTATTTTATTTATTTGTTGAGTACGTATTAGATAATATATATAAGTATAAGCATGAATTGAATACATAGAAGAGAAGAGAAGAGAAGAGAAGAGAAGAGAAGAGAAGAGAAGAGAAGAGAAGAGAGGATAGGATAGGATAGGATAGGATAGGATAGGATAGGATAGGATAGGATAGGATAGGATAGGATTTTTTATTGGCCAACTGTGATTGGACACCCAAGTCTTAGTGCTCTCAGTGTACATAAAAGAAAAGATACATTTATCAAGAATCATAAGGTTCAACACTTAATGATAGTCATAGGGAACAAATAAGCAATCAGGAAACAATATCAATATAAATCATAAGGATACAAGCAGCAAAGCTACATTCATACAGTCAATCAATACAATTAAAGGGAACCTTAGGACAGGGACAGAAGGAATGCTGGTGCTCTTATGCAGGCCCCTTACAGACCTCTTAGGAATGGAGTGAGGTCAACAGTAGACAGTCTAAGGTTAAAATTTTGGGTCTTTTGGGATGAAACCACAGAGTCAGGTAGTGCATTCCAGGCATTGACCACTCTGTTACTGAAGTCGTATCGAGTTTGGAGCGGTTTACCTTGAGTTTATATCTGTTATTTGCTCCTGTATTCTTGTGGTTGAAGCTGAAGTAGCCATTGACAGGTAGGACATCGTAGCAGATGATTTTATGAGCTATGCTTAGGTCATACCAGAGGCGGCATAGCTCTAAATTTTCTAAGCCCAAAATTACAAGTCTGGTGGCCTAAGGTATTTTATTGCAAGCAGAGGAGTGGAGGACTCTCCTTGTGAAATATTTCTGGACACGTTCAATTGTATTCATGTCCGATATGCAGTGCGGGTTCCAGACAGATGAGCTGTATCTTTGAATCTCCGGCCGCATCTTGAGTTTCCTTTTGAGTTGGGCTCCCATTTTTAAGAACCGGAAGGCCTTTGGGGGGAGGCCCAAAGCAGGGGTGAAATGCTCCCGGTTCAGACCGGATCGCCCAATCTGGTAGCGATGGCGGAGGGTGGTTCAGAGAACCGGTAGCAAAAATCCTTGCGCCCCCCCCCCCTTCCCCACCATGCCCAGCTGAGCCACACGATCATCAGAGGCTTTTTTTTTCTTTTTTAACTTTTAAAAGCATTTTTCTACAACTTCTTGGGTGGAAAAAATGCTTTTAAAAATTAAAAAAAAGCCTCTGATGATTGTGTGGCTCAGCTGGGATCGTCAGAGCCTTTTCAAAGCATTTTTTAAAACCACCTCTTCCCCGGAAGAGGTTGCAGAAAAAAATGCTTGAAAAGTCTCTCTGACGATCCCAGCTGAGTTTGTCACAACCTTGGGCACCATTCACTGAACTTGCTTAGTCGAATGCTCTTTGAGGGAAATGAGCTGTTTAAAAATGTGATCAATGAATGAACAGATAAATAAATTTCCAGAAACGGAAGTTTAACAGGTAAGTTAAAGACTACCTAAATTTCATCTTTATCCCACCTTTATTTGTACAACTCAAAGTAAGGTACTTAATGCTCTTCCCTCTTCCTACTTTCCCCAAAACAACAACCCTCCGAGGCAGGTTGGATCGAAAGAGGAGGACTGGTGGTCCGAAGTCACTCTGCTGCCTTTCACATTTAAGGGAGGACTAGAACCCTCAACCCTCCCAATTTCTAGATCATCAGTTTCAGCATCACACCAAACTGAGAAACTGGAGATTTTCTATTTAAAAAACCCTCCAACCCTTTAAAATTATTTCCTTGAGATTGTTCCGCTGAAGCTGGAAAAAGCCCCTTGCCTTCCACGGAAAAGAGGAAATTCATGGGCTGGAGGCTTGGCAGAATTTGGTTGACCCCAAGGTCACTCTGCCTGTGTGTGTCACTATGTGACTTTTACATGATTGGCTTAAGCAAATAAGGAAGGTGGCATTTAAGAACAAGTGTTTTTACTTTCAGTTTGAAGCATGCTAGAAACCATTCCTCCAGTTGAAAGAAAAAGTCCCTCTCTGTGTGATCGGAGCACGTTGGTCTGTTTTACCGGTTCAGCTCCAGGCCCCATGCTCCCCTGCCGACCTAGCCACATCCATCTGCCTTTGAAAATGGCCATGCATTTGGCAAGAGGGCTCTGCACTGTGCAAAACGTGGCTCTCCACGAGGACAACTCATTTCAGATTAACAGAGTTGGAAGGGACCTTGTAGGTCATCTAGTCCCACCTCCTGCTCAAGCAGGAGACTCTACACCATTTCTGACAGATGGCCGTCCAGTCTCTTCTTGAAAGCCTCCAGTGATGAAGCTCCCACAACTTCCGAAGGCAACTTCTGTACCATGGGTTGATTGTTCTCACTGTCAGAAAATTTCTCCTTATGTCCAGGTTGAATCTCTCCTTGTTCAGTTTCCACCCATTATTCCTTGTCTGGCCTTTGGGTGCTTTGGAAAATAGGTTGACCCCCCTTCCTCTCTGTGGCAGCCCCTCAAATATTGGAATATTGCTATCCTGTCTCCCCTGGTCCTTCTCTTCACTAGACCAGCCATGCCTGGTTCCTGCAAGCATTCATCGTATGTTTTAGTCTCCAGTCCCCTAATCATCCTGGTTGCTCTTCTCTGCACTCTTTCTAGAGTCTCAACATCTTTTTTATAGTATGTTGACCAAAACTGGATGCAGTACTCTAGGTGTGGTCTTACTAGGGCTTTATAGAGTGGTATTAGTATCTCCCTTGATCTTGATTGTATGCTTTTGTTAATGTAGTTTAGGATTGCATTGGCTTTTTTGGCTGCCACTGCACACTGCTGGCTCATATTTAACTGGTTGTCCACTAAGACTCCAGGATCCCTCTCACAGTCACTGCTATTCAGCCTGGTTTCAGCCAGTCTATATGTGTACTTTTGGTTTTTCTTGCCTACGTGTAAAACTTTACTTTTCTCTACATTGAATTTCATTTTGTTAGATAGGGCCCAGGATTCAAGTCTGTCAAGGTCCATCTTCTAGGCTGTTAGCTATTCCTGCCAGCTTAGTATCATCTGAAAATTTGGCGAGTTCCCCTTCTATTCCCTCATCCAAGTCATTTATGAAGATATTGAAGAGTACGGGGCCTAAGACAGAACCTTGTGGTACCCTACTGCTTACTTCCCTCCATGTAGACACAGGCCCATTAAGGACTACTCGTTGAGTATGGTTTGTCACCCAGTTTCAAATCCATCTGGTGGTGATGCTGTCTATCCTACTTTTTTTCTAGCTTACCAAGAAGTAGGTTGTGGTCTAACTCATTCCATGCCTGGACCAGAGGTGGGTTGCAGTAGGTTCTCACCAGTTCTGGAGAACCGGTAGCGGAAATTTTGACTAGTTTGGAGAACCGGTAGTAAAAATTCTGACTGGCCCCACCCCCATCTATTCTCTGCCTCCCGAGTCCCAAATGCTAAGGGAGGAAATGGGGATTTTGCAGTAGCCTTCCCCTGGATTGGGGAGGGAATGGAGATTTTACAGTATCCTTCCCCTGCCACATCCACCAAGCCATGACCACAGAACTGGTAGTAAAAATTTTTGAAATCCACCATCTATGGAGATTCTCAGTCATTTATGTCATGGTGCTCCTAAAGGTGCTTTTTTCGTTCATTTTTTTTCCTTGAAGATGTTTCGTTTCTCATCCAAGAATTGAAGAAGGTTCTCGGATGAGATTCAAAACGTCTTCAAGGAAAAGCAAAGTCCACCTGCCTTTTGAAAAAGCACCTTTGGGCCTGGACTTAAATAGAATAGAATAGAATTCTTTATTGGCCAAGCGTGATTGACACACAAGGAATTTGTCTCTGAGCTCTCAGATACAACAACCAAGTGATACAACAACAACAACAACAACAACCACAACACACACACAACAACAAAGTGGTAGGTCATAAATCACAAACATAGTTATGATCAATCATAAGATACAAACAAGAAGTGATAAATCATAAGATACCAATAGGAGAAGGTAATACGAAAGATGATATATATATATATATATTTGTTTTCTGAGGTTTTCGCGGGTGTTTGTATGTAGGTCTTTGGTTATTCGGATCTTCTCCCGTGTAGAATTGGAAGTATCTTGGCGACGTTTCGACGAAGTCTCATTCGTCATCTTCAGGCTGGTGTTCTCGGCTTCGTGCTCGAAGCCGAGAACACCAGCCTGAAGATGACGAATGAGACTTCGTCGAAACGTCGCCAAGATACTTCCAATTCTACGCGGGAGAAGATCCGAATAACCAAAGACCTACCTATATACCTACATACCTACATACCTACATAAATAAATAAATAAATAAATAAATAAATAAATAAATTAGATTTATATGCCGCCTTTCTCCGGAGACTCAGGGCGGCTTACAATGCGTTAAGCAATAGCCTTCATACTTTTGTATATTTATACAAAGTCAGCTTATTGCCCCCACAAACTGGATCCTCATTTTACCTACCTTAGAAAGGATGGAAGGCTGAGTCAACCTTGAGCCTCGAACTCGCATAATTGCAGAGAGCTGGGTGTTAATAACAGGCTATCTAGCCCATCGAGCTATCTGAGGCTCTATTGCTCTAATAGCAATACAGGTGGTCCTCAACTTGCAACCGTCTAGTGACATTCAAAATTACAATGGCACTGAAAAAAGTGAGTTATGACCACTTTTCATGCTTATGACTGTTGTAGCATCCCTCTGGTCACGTGCATTTACATTCGGATGCTTGACAACTGACTCACATTTATGACGGTCACAGTGTCCCGGGGACACGTGATTCCCCTTGGCAACCTTCTGAAAAAAGCTAAGTCAATGGGGGAAGCCAGATTCAGTTAACAACCGTGTTACTTACTTAACAGCTGCACAAAGGCGGCAAGAAAAGTTGTAAAAAAGGGGGCACGACTCCCTTCAGGCATGTTTCACTTAGCAACATAAAAACTGCCGTAAATGGAGGACTACAAGACGGGTAAACAGAGGCTAGGTCTTTCCAAGCCCAGCTGAAAAGCTTGCGGACCCCACAGCCACCCTACAGGAGTGGCCCAGATTTTGGGAAAAGTGTCTTTTCTAAAACTAGCTAATAACACTATTTTTGGGGGGCGTAGTACCATAAAATTATATATCAATGGAAAGATAATTTAATTAAGAATGTAATGCAATCACTTTTAGGAAGGATTTGCTATGAGAATAGCAGTTACGGTATAAGGAAGAAAAGTGAAACACATAGAAAAAACGAGATATACAAAAATGATCCCCATGTCAGTTAATCCTTCGTTGGGTAACCTTTAGCATGAATGACGGCCTTACAACGTCTTCCCATGGAGGGAACCCAAGTTTTTTAGTTCTGCAGCTTTTATCATGTGGAACCAAGATTGAAGGATTCCTTCTATTCACTGGGTTTTATTGCTGGGTCGCTTCTGACTAACAAGTTTCTTTAGTCGGCTCCATAGAGTTTCAATTGGGTGAAGGTCTGGGCTATATCCCAGGCCATTCCAGCAGCGGAATATGATGATCTTGAAACTCCCCCCAAAAGTGGTGTTAGGAGCCATCAAACCTCAAAAATACACTTTTCCCAAAAGGTTTTCCACAATTTATGGGAATTTAAATTTATTAAATTTAAAAATAAATTCTGATTAATTTATAAAATTTATTAATTTTATGGTTATTAATTTTATCAATAAGAATTTATTTATTAATTTAAGATTAATTTTGGCCACTACTATATGCGTTCTCCATCTCCCCCACCGTGCGCCCTCCGGGTCCCGGCTCGGGCTTCTCCTTCCTCCCAACCCCGTTGCAAAGCAAGCCTTGCAAGAGAGACCCACGGGCGTGGGAAAGCGGCCCGCCTGCGCGTGGACCGAGCCTGGAAAGCCCGGGCGAAGCGATGCTTGCAGGGGGGGGGGGGGGGGGGACAGCTCCAGCTGGCGCGCGCCTCCGCCAATGAGCGCGCGCTCCGTGGCCGTTCCCCTCGGCGCGCATGCGCCCCTCGGCCAAACCGGGAGGCATGGCTGCGAGCGCGGGGGAATTGAGGCGGCGGCGGGGGGGCCCGGCGGGAGACGCCCCCGACCCGCGGGAGCCGCTTGCCCCACCGGCGCCTTCCTTGCGCCCCGGCACCTTCTGGCTGACGCGGCTGGTGCTGCTGCGCGCCACCGCCTTCATCTACGGTAAGTGCCCGGCGTGGGTGGGGGGTGCCCCTCCCCCCGTCCGCCCCCCCTCCCCGGCGCCCCTCTTGCAGCCCAGCCTCCCCCCCTCCAACCGCCCCCCCTCCCCCTTTCCCCTTTCCTCGCTTCCCTCCCGGGACGGAGGAGCCGCCTCTCCACTTAGGTTGAAGGGTCAGACTGGCCACTCTTGGAGCTCGGGGCCAATGTGGGCTGGGGATGATGGGGGTTTGGAATGGATGACAGCCCCCTCCCCCCCACCTCCCACTTGGCTGGGGAGTCCTGGTGCAGCAGCTCATTGGCCAGGCTTACCTTCAGATGCTGTGGGGGCTCTCCATCACTGGAGTCCCAAAGTTGCTTTGGACTTTCTTTCTTTCTTTCTTTCTTTCTTTCTTTCTTTCTTTCTTTCTTTCTTTCTTTCTTTCTTTCTTTCTTTCTTTCTTTCTTTCTTTCTTTCTTTCTTTCTTTCTTTCTTTCTTTCTTTCTTTCTTTCTTTCTTTCTTTCCCTCCCTCCCTCCCTCCCTCCCTCTTTCTTTCTTTCTTTCTTTCTTTTTTTCTCTCCCTCCCTCCCTCCCTCCCTCCCTCCCTCCCTCTTTCTTTCTTTTTTTTTTCTTTCTTTCTCTCTCTCTCTCTCTCTCTCTCTCTCTCTCTCTCTCTCTCTCTTTCCCTCCCTCCCTCCCTCCCTCCCTCCCTCCCTCCCTCTTTCTTTCTTTCTTTCTTTCTTTCTTTCTTTCTTTCTTTCTTTCTTTCTTTCTTTCTTTCTTTCTTTCTTTCTTTCTTTCTTTCTTTCTTTCTTTCTTTCTTTCTTTCTTTCTTTCTTTCTTGTTGGGGTTTTGATGAAATTGAAGGGCCTATCTTTGTAAATTAGGCCTTTCTCCCTCTCTCCCTCCCTCCTATCTTCTCTCTCTGTCTCCCTTCCTTCCTTCCTTCTTCCTCCTATCTTCTCTCTCTTTCTATCTTTCTCTCTCCTTCCCTCCCCCTTCCTTCCTTCCTTCCTTCCTTCCTTCCTTCCTTCCTTCCTTCCTTCCTTCCTTCCTTCCTTCCTTCCTTCCTTCTTCTTTCTTTCTTTTTAGGGTTTCAATGAAATCGAAGGGCCTATTTTTGTAAATTAAGCCTTCCTCCCTCCCTCCCCCTCTTCCTTCCTTTCCTCCTTCCCTCTTCCTTCCTTTCTCCTTCCTTCCTTCCTTTTTTCTTTCTTTCGTTTGTCAATCATGTGTGAGAAAACAAGTATAAGTATAAGCATAACATATAAACATATAAGTATAAACAGGTATAAGTATAGACATAAGGAATGAATACGAATAAATGGGGATATTAGAACAGGGACGTTAGGCACGCTGGTATGCTTATGCGTGTTTACAGACCTTTCAGACCTCTTAGGAATGGGGTAAGGTCCACGGTAGACTAAGGTTGAAGTTTTGAGGGTTTGAGGATGTAACAACAGAGTCAGGTAGTGCATTCCAAGCACTGACCACTCTCTTGCTGAAGTCGTATTTTCTGCAGTCAAGTTTTTAAACAGTTTACCTTAAGTTTGTATCTATTGTTTGCTCGTGCATTATTGCGGTTGAAGCTGAAGAAGTCGTTGACAGGTAGGACCTCTTCTTGGACTTTCTTGTTTTCTCTTTTGAAGACGTTTCGCTTCTCATCCGCTTCTCATCAACTCTGACGGGCTGGTGGGGAATGGAAGGATTTATGTTCCTTGCAGACAGATTTGCATCCTTTTAGAGCAGTGTTTCTCAACCTTGGAAGCTTGAAGATGGGTGGATTTCAACTCCCAGAATCCCCCAGCCAGCAACTGGCTGGGGGATTCTGGGAGTTGAAGTCCACCCATCTTCAAGCTTCCAAGGTTGAGAAACACTGTTTTAGAGGATCTTGAAACACTTGGAGGTTAACTTGTGTCCTCAGGGTCACAGCAATCCATGCTCTTCTATATGAGTCTCGATGGCTCCCTGAGCATCAGCAGCAAATCTAGCTATCCACAGTTTTGGCTCAGGGGAATAAACCCTGGTGGAGATGGCCAATGAATCCCCAACCTCTGACTACATTTGGGTGCTGTTCGCTTTAAATCAGTGTTTCTCAAATTTGCCAGCTTTAAGATGTGAGGACTTAAACTTCTGGAATTCCCCAGCCAGCAAATCCAGGAGAATTGCCAAAATTGTGAAACACAGCAAATTGAGCACAACGGTCACCAAACATAGTACAGTACAGGGAGTCCTTGACATATGACAATTAGGGCCAGAATTTATGTTACTAAGCAAGGCAGTTAAATGAATCGTGCCCAGTTTTATGGCCCTTTTTGCTACCATTAAGTCAGTCAATTCACTCAAGTTTGGATCATTGTGATGGTCATAAATTCA
Organism: Coluber constrictor foxii; assembly: GCA_038048745.1. Taxonomy (NCBI): domain Eukaryota; kingdom Metazoa; phylum Chordata; class Lepidosauria; order Squamata; family Colubridae; genus Coluber; species Coluber constrictor. The sequence goes on along the minus strand of CM075973.1, from coordinate 16,593,835 downwards.
AGGACCGGTCATAAATAACGTTTTTTCAATGCCATTGTAACTTTAAACAGTGATTAAATGAATGATTAAGTTGACAACCTGTATATACATCTGAATAAAAATAACCTGACTTGATAGAAGAAACCATACAGCAAAAGATAGAAATAAGACCAGAAACCTTTCTACTTGGAATACTAAACGGACAATATGAAAAAGAAATAACATATTTAATTACTGTATTTTCCTGCGTATAAGACTACTTTCTAACACACAAAAATCTTCTCAAAAGTCGGGGGTCGTCTTATACGCCGGGTCTCATTCTTCTGTAACCAGGCAGACCAGCCCATAAGGCTCTGACGAGCCTTAAATGGCTCTGAGGAGGGTCGTCTTATACGCCAGTCGTCTTATACGCCGGAAAATACGGTATACATATGATAACAGCAGCACGAATACTATAAGCACAATACTGGAAGAGTAGTGAGATACCGACAGAAGATAGGGTAATTAGCAAAACCATGGAATGTGCAGAATTAGATAAACTCACTAAGGAACTACAAAATAGGGAGGAACATGATTACTATCTAGTATGGAAAAGGTGGTATTGTTGGTTGGAAAATAGAAAAGGGAAAAAGGGTCAGGAAGTAAATTGAACTACCAAATACAGAAAGAGGAAAACATAGTACACATACAAGTCAATAATAAACCAGAAAGATAGATAGAAGGGAAAGGCCAAATAAGGAGGAGTTAAATCATGAAATAAGATTACAGACTACAGTTGTGATAATTTGGATAAATATTTGAATTTGTGTTCATATGTTTATGTTTTGTATGTTTTACTGTTTTATTGTTTAGTGTATTTTACTGTTTTATTGTTTTGTTTAGTCTGTATATATAAATAAAAATTGAAAAAAAAACACCCTGACTTGTTTAAGTGGGATCCCTTTCATTGTGTAAGTTTTATAAAGATTTAAGGCTGGTGGCACTTGTTAAAATACGCTGACTTCGCAGTGGTAACTGTTGCTCTTTTCCACAAATATAAAGATCTTATAGAAACAAAAGCTAGGTTTGTTTTCAGCCATGAAAACTTGTAAACAGTGGACTGCAGGCTAAGTGGATTATTTTAGTTGTTTATTAGGTTCTGTGTCTGAATATGTTGCATTTTTTCCCCATTTTGTATCACTTTGGTGTGGAAATTCCTGTGGCTGTTGACCTCAATAAGTTACTTTTGGAATCATTCCACCTAGGAAGCATCTTAAACTGCTTTGGCCAGTCTCTCTTTCTCAACTGCACTCATGCCCTAGTCCCGTGAGGGCGAACCTATGGCACGCATACCACCTCTCTGCGGGCACGCGAGCCGTCGCCCAGCTTAGCTCCACCCAGTATGCGCGTGTGCCTCCCACCGGCCAGCTGATTTTTGGGTCTCTGCCATGCATATGCAGGGGACGGGGTGCATGCGGGAGATGTGCACACATGTACAGGGGGTGAGGAGTCACACGTGCATACGCGGGGGAGTGCTGCCCCCCCCCCCCGTGGCCTGTTTCGGGCCTAGCCGGCCTCCCAGGAGCCTCCTGGGACTAAAAATGGGCTGCAGAGGGGGTTGCCACACCCCCCTGCCCTGTTTTGGGCCCAGCAGGCTTCCCTGGAGCCTCCTGGGACCAAATACAGGCCGTCGAAACGTTGCCAAGACACTTTCAATTTTACGCGGGAGAAAACCCGAATAACCAGAGCCTGTCTAGCGTAGGGGGCTAATGCCTCCTACTAAAGGCAGCAATTAACACCAGCTGCCTGTAATTTCTCTGAGTTCAATCCTAGCCAGGCTCAAGGTTGACTCAGCCTTCCATCCTTTCTAAGGTGGGTAAATTGAGGACCCAGTTTGTGGGGGCAATAAGCTGACTTTGTATAAATATACAAAAGTATGAAGGCTATTGCTTAACGCACTGTAAGCCGCCCTGAGTCTCCGGAGAAGGGCGGCATATAAATCAAATTAAAAAATAAATAAATAAATAAAATAAACCAAAGACCTACATACACACACACATACACACACACACACACACACACACACACAATGTTTTTTATATTCATGTAAGCTGCCTGGAGTCGCCATGTCTGAATTGGTGGCAATATAAAGTTTCTAAAATAAAATAAATAAATCTTGCTGGATTCTTGGGATAAGAATGGGAAACTAAATTAATTTTTTTTGTTCATATGATTTGTTGGGTTAGGGATTTTCTGTCTTCACTGGGAGTTGTATTGCGTTGAGGCAGGGGTGGGTTCTACTTACTTCCACTTACTTTTACTACTAAAGTTCTACTTACTTTTACTATGCGCAGAAGCGTTTTGTGACGTCGGAGTCGGTGGGCGGGGCCTCCCACCAGTTTTACTAGCGGTTCTATAGAACTGGTGCGAACCGGGGACAACCCACCACTGCGTTGGCGGTGTGTGCACTGCGGGAGCTCAACCAATCTCATTGTACATATGTTGTGCGCTGATAATAAAGATCTGAAATTTGAAATTTAATCACTGGACGGGTGTCCTGTGCCTTTTAGAGGAATGCTTAAAACAGGAGCGTGTTGCAGGACCAGAATTTTTCTACCTGTGGCTCAGAGATTGTCTCTGTAAGAGTCCACAGGTGATCCTGGAAGGAAATGCAGTTAACACCCACTGAAAGAAATACAGCTAGTCCTGGATTTAGGATCTCAACTGAGCCCAAAATTCATGTGAAACATTTGTGAAGTGAGTCATGACATTTCTTGCCACAATTGAATCCCTGCAATTGTTAAGTTAGTTAACATGGTTGTTAAGTGAATCTGGCTTCTCCATGGCTTGTCAAAGGGTTGCAAACATGACCTCGGGACATGGCAACCGTCATAAACATGAATCAGTTGCCAAGCATCTGAATTTTGATCACACGACCCCAGGGATGCTGCAATGGTCATAAGTGTGAAAATGGTCATAAGTCACTTTTTTCAGTGCCGTTATAACTTTGATCGGTCATTAAACAAACTGTTGTATGTTGAGGACAACCAGTAATGGTTTCAGAGCTAAGCTTCCTGCAGGTGTAACTTTGAAACTTTCCCAGAGATGGAAAACCCTGCATGGATTTATTCGGGCGATGGAAACTTTATATTCTTTCTTGCCTTTTAAATAAGCTTCGGTTCGTGGCCTGAAATAACTTTTTTCTTCTGATCAGATTTGTGGTGCAATTTGAACCTGAAGGCATTTTTCTCTCTGTGTGTGTCTAAAATATGATTTGGTTTTCACGGCAAGCATTGTGACTCTTGGGGTTTTTTTTTTCTCCCAGTGGTTTGATCTTCAAATGTAAGTTAAGCAGGGGTGAAATGCTTCCGGTTCGGACCGGATTGCCCCATCTGGTAGCGATGGAGGTGGGTGGTTCGGAGAACCGGTAGCAAAAATCCCTGCCCCCCCCCCCCATGCTCAGCTGAGCTGCACAATCATCAGAGGCTTTTTTTTTTACTTTTAAAAGCATTTTTTCTACAACCTCTTCAGCCGAAAAAATGCTTTTAAAAGTAAAAAAAAAGCCTCTGATGATTGCGTGGCTCAGCTGGGATCCTCAAAGGCTTTTAAAAGAAAAAAACCCCCTTTTTTTCTTTTAAATGCCTCGGATGATCCAAGCTGAGTTGCCTGATCGGCAGAGGCATTTAAAAGAAAAAAAAGCCTCTGCTGATCAGGCAACTCAGCTGGGATCGTCAGAGCCTTTTGAAAGCATTTTTTACAACCTCTTCCCCAAAGAGGTTGTAGAAAAAAATGGTTTTAAAAGTAAAAAAAAAAAAAAAATTGGCCATGCCCACCCAGTCCACATTACCCCCCACCCCAGCCACGCCTACAGAACTGGTAGTAATAAATTTTAGATTTCACCACTGAAGTTAAGGTATCCCCCCCCCCCCCCATTTTATGTTTTAAAAAAGGGCAGAGAAGGAAGGATTGTGTGGCAGGAACATTTTGCATTTCGCGTCGTTGAATCTTTATGGAGCATGGAGAATGTGATCCTTTCCTCCGTCTCCCCTGACGGGTTGAAGCTGGGGTAGGAAACACCAGAGTGGGGACAGATCCAAGCCTGCCCATCAGAGCGTCCTGGAATTTTCAGGTAGCCCTCGACTTATGACCACAGTTGAGCCCAAAACTTACTTTGCTAAGTGAGACATTTGTTAAGTGACTTTTGCCCCATTTTATGATTTTCCTTGCCACAGTTGTTAAGTGAATCGCTGCAAGTGGTTGAGCGAGCGACCTGGTTGTTAAGTGAATTTGGTTTCCCCATTGGCTTTGCTTTGTCAGAAGGTCGCAAAAAGGGGATCGCGTGTCCCTGGGGCGCAGCAGCCGTCACAAATACGAACCAGTTTCCAAGCATCTGAATTTTAATCATGGGAATCGTAAGTGTGGAAAACGGTCATACCAAGTCTTTTTTTTTCAGGGGTGTTGTAGCTGTGAGAAATCACTAAACAAGCTGTCGTAAGTCGAGGACTACCTGCAGTGCTCATTGGGAGAATGTCAAGGCTTAAGGAGCCTTGGTGGAGCAGCAGACTAAAGTGCTGTTAAACTAGCACTTAGCTGCCAGCTGCCTGCAATTACTGCGAGTTCAAACCTCACCAGGCTCAAGGTTGACTCAGCCTTCCATCCTTCCAAGGTAGATAAAATGAGGACCCGGATTGTGGGGGCAATAAGCTGACTTTGTATAAAAAAGAACATCGCTTGGAGGGGCCAAAAGCCCTACTAAGCAGGTATATACAAAAGTATGAAAGTTATTGCTTAACGCATTGTAAGCCGCCTTGAGTCTCCGGAGAAGGACGGCATATAAATCAAACCAAGAAAGAAAGAAAGAAAGAAAGAAAGAAAGAAAGGAAGGAAGGAAGGAAGGAAGGAAGGAAGGAAGGAAGGAAGGAAGGAAGGAAGGAAGGAAGGAAGGAAGAAAGAAAGAAAGAAAGAAAGAAAGAAAGAAAGAAAGAAAGAAAGAAAGAAAGAAAGAAAGAAAGAAAGAAAGAAAGAAAGAAAGAAAGGCTTCTTCTCCTGAGGTCCCCCTGCCCAGAGAAACATGAACCAGGAGGGAAGGGTCAGGTTGGGAAGACAGTTTCACCAGGAAATAAAGAAAGAACTGAAGAGTATAGGGCAGTGATGGCGAACTTATGGCATGCGCCCCTGAAGTGGCACACAGAGCCATGTCGCCTGGCGTGCCAGCCGTCGCCATAGCTCAGCTTCATCACACATGCACACCCGCCTCCCACCGGCCAGCTGGTTTTCAGGTCTCTTCCGTGCATGCACGGGGGGCGGGGTGCATGTGGGGGACGCATGCGCATGCATGCGTGGAAGAGCAGGGCACATGCACGGGGGGTGCTCACATTGCATTTTGGGGGTTGGTGCACGCGCACCTCCTTGCACCCCATTTTGGCCTGGAAGGCCGCCTGTACCAACCTGGAAGCCAAAACGGGGCTGGGGGGGGTTGGCGCATGCACAGGGAGGCAGGGGGCTCATGCACGGGGATGCATGAGGGGGGCACATGCGTGGGGGGAGGGCGTTTGCATTGCAATTTGGGGATCTAGGCACGCACACGTACATTTGCGCATGCATGCACATGCTTTGGGCACTCAGCACCAAAAAGGTTAACCATCACTAGTATAGGGCAGCGGTCACCAACAGGAAGTGCCATTGGTGGCGAAGAGCTGGAGGGCCCTGTTCCAGTGCGACAGCATCATGGCCTGAAACTGGCTGACCATCTCAGCCCGCTGAGCCTCCATGTGCTGCTACCTGGCCTTGCACTCCTGCAGGTCTTCCCTCTGCTTGGAAAGCGTATGCTCCTAGTCCTCAGCGAGGTGTTTCTGCTGAGCCTCCTTCAGATCCAATTTGAACTGAGCCAGCTGTTTTGCTAACTCTTTCTCGTGGTGGCTGCTTAACTCCAACAACTGCTTCCTGTTGGGGTCCTAAGGAGCCCTGGCGGGCAAGCGAGGAGGGACTGGGAGGAGAGGGGTGAGTAGAGGCTGGCAAGGCGCCCCTCGACACGAGTAACATCCAGTTGGCCATGACCACCCAGTCACATGACCACCTAGCCACGCCCACCCAGCCGGTCATTAGGCAGATCATATTAGTGGTCCGCGGGATTTAAAATTATGAATTTAGTGGTCCCTGAGGTCCGAAAGTTTGGTGACCCCTGGTATAGGGGTATATAGGAGGTTGGACTAGAAGACCTCCAAGGTCCCTTCCAACTCTGATGATGAGGATGAAGGTGGCATTTCCAAGCAAAGAAAGCCTACTTGGTGCTGATAACATTTCCCCCAAAGTGCTTGTCTAATGGATTTAGTTACGACAAGATCAGCAGGGAAGGGAAATTCATAGAGCAAAGTTGTGCTCCTCAGAATAGCTCTTCCCAAAGATATCTGTCCACCCCACATCCTCAGGGTGGATTTGATTTAAATCAAGTCGATTTAAATCACGATCTAAATCACTCATAAAAAAGCTGTCAGGCCTGGAAGCCATCTTTCTCCTTACATCTTCAGGCCTGCCACGTTTACTACTGTGGGAAACTGGGAGGAGGGATTGTATGGAGTATGGGTGATAAATAGTCAAAATAACATTCCTTTCTCAGAGAGTCAAGGACATCTTGCCCTGCACCTGGGAGGCTGGACCTGGGAGGCATCTCCAGTTGGGACAGTGCTTGGATTGGACCATGTGATGGAATGTGGGTGCTGGGCAGGGACTTGGACTTTCTTTTGGGTGGGGAAAACCTGGAAGCTTTCAGATTCGGGTTTTCCCAGGTGTGCCAATATGACATCTTTAATCAAATGGAACTTTGAGGAAACTCAAGCCTCTGAGTTTTCTTTCATTGGGATTATTACTTGGAACCCGGACAAAGGTTTGATTTAAATCAACTCGATTTAAATCATAATTTTTAAAGAGGAACTGTCATCTTAATGGGATGGCTAGTGATGCGGCAGTGACACAACAAGGTGAGGGACGTGGCAGGCAGCAGGTGAGTGGATGCCCGCTAACAGGCGCTGCCATGATGGATCTGAAATGACAGGTGCTCTTTAATATTATATTTGTAAGCTGCTTAGAAGGTTTCACTTTCAGTTTTACTGCTTGCCCTTCCTCCTCACGCTTAGAGCTGATGTTACAGATGCATTTCTCTTCAAACCATCATACAGTTTGTGGTGTACATAGATTTGCAAAACAATGGGATAAAGGAATACTGAACTTCGTTTTATGGTTTATCTCATGTTACTGTGAAATTGTGTGAATGCATCAGTGCATTGCGAGACCGCCTTCTGCTACCGATAACCTCCCACCGGCCAATACGCTTTCACAGAGAGGGCCTCCTCAGGGTGCCGTCAGTCAGGCAATGTCGGCTGGCGGCCCCCAGGGGGAGAGCCTTCTCTGTGGGGGCACCCGCCCTCTGGAATGAGCTACCCCCCCGGAATACGACTGATCCCGGATCTCCGTACTTTCCGCAAGGCCCTGAAGACTTTCTTATTTCAGCAAGCCGGGCTGGCCTAAAAGGATTTTTATGGGTTAGTTTTTAAATTTGTACAGTTGAGGGGTTTTAAATTGGGAGGCCAAATGATTTAATTTATTTTAGCTATCTTAACTTTTGTACCGTATGTATTTTAATCTTGGCTGTTCACCGCCCTGAGTCCTTTGGGAGTAGGGCGGTATACAAATTGAATTAATAAATAAATAAAAAATGATAAAATGCAGTGCATGTTATCTCAGCATGCAGAGCTTGGATTCATTGAATGAGTTTACCAAAAATGTAAATATTGGAGAATATATTGCCTCATGCTACGTAACTAAGCTCCGTTTCATGCTGAATAAACTAAATTATGAATGTATCTTAAAACAGAAAACTATCTTTAGATAGATTTTTACTCCAAAAGCATTTTATTAAAATAAAGTTGATAAAAATAAAAAAAATCCGATTTAAATAAAAAAAGTCCGATTTAAATTTAAAAAGTCTGATTTTTTTTTTTTAAATATCGATTTTTATTCACACCCTTCAGGTGTTTTCCCTGAAACAATGCCATCTCATGGGTCCCAGGATGCAGGCCTTCTCTGTGGTGGCCCCTGCCTTCTGGAATAATCTCTTCCCCTAAGACAGGGGTCTATAACCTTAAACACTCAAAGAGCCATTTGGACCAGTTTCCCACCGAAAAGAAATCACCGGGAGCCACAAAATCCTTCCTGTGCCTGACTATTTCTTGAGCGGCCACAAAACTAGTATATGTAGTTGAATTAAACATTCTGTTTTCTTCTGAAACTTTTCTTTTCTTGAATTTATCCATGGTTGGCCTACTGGGGGTTGAAAAGCTCAATAGCCTGAGTAGCATAGGGGGCTAATGCCTCCTATTAAAGGCAGCAATTAACATCCAGCTGCCTGTAATTCTGCGAGTTCAATCCTAGCCAGGCTCAAGGTCGACTCAGCCTTCCATCCTTTCTAAGGTGGGTAAATTGAGGACCCAGTTTGTGGGGGCAATAAGCTGACTTTGTATAAATATATACAAAAGTATGAAGGCTATTGCTTAATGCATTGTAAGCCGCCCTGAGTCTCCGGAGAAGGGCGGCATATACTGTATTTTCCTGCGTATAAGACTACTTTCTAACACACAAAAATCTTCTCAAAAGTCGGGGGTCGTCTTATACGCCGGGTCTCATTCTCCTGTAACCAGGCAGACCAGCCCATAAGGCTCTGACGAGCCTTAAATGGCTCTGAGGAGGGTCGTCTTATACGCCCAGTCGTCTTATACGCCGGAAAATACGGTAAATCAAATTAAGAAATAATAAATAATAAATCCAGTGCTGGCAGGTGTCATACATTGGTGATTGTGATGCATATTTTGAGTGACAGGGAGCTGCAGTAGAGGGATGCAAGAGCCACATGCGGCTCCAGAGTTTCAGGTTGCTGACCCCTGCCCTAAACAAGCCCCAGTCCAGTTGGCCTTCGGAAGGTCTATGAAAACTTGGCTTTTTCCTCAGGCCCTGGGCCCTGGATAATTGGAGTTCCCTTCTGCAGGGGAGGAATATGAAAATGAGTTCCTGGTTGGCCAGTAATGTTTTGGATTGTAATGTGGATTTTTTAAGCTTCTGTACTTCGGCAGCTCCCCACAAATGGAGTTGCAATGTTTAAGTTGGGCAGCCATATCAGTTGTTTGAAGGAAATAACTCCACCAATGGGCTGATGGAAAGAATCATGCCCTTTGAATGAAAAACAGAGGACTTTCGGCTAATTTTTTTACCTCACTAAAAATATTGTCATGACTGCTATCTGCCCTTAGATTTGGAGGAAGGTGAGATCAATTTGGATGAACCTTTTATCCTCTTAGACCTCGTTTATCCGATTGGATCTTGTTAAGAGGCACATGATCTGCCTTCCACCTTTTTACCTCAATATTTTATTTATTCCTGAGGTTGCTTCTTGTTATTTTGGAAGAAAGACTTGGTGTCAGCATTGAAGTTTTTTTTTTGTGTAACCTGCATGTAAATACAGTGTGCGCTCTTTTTTTTTTTCCCTTACCCATTTTGGCAATGTGTATTTTTCCCTAATTTGCTCTTCTCTTGTTTATGTTTGCACTTAAGCCTGGGGTCTAATTTGGACATTTTTGCAGCTGATGAGCAGTTTAGATGGGTAGGGCAGCAATTTTGAGGTAGGTTTTGATTGCCACTTGCAAGAAAATCTCCTTAGCAAATTGCCATGTTAATCAAAGTTAATTAGGTTGTGGAAGACATGACCCTCCTCTGCCATACCAAGGAGGTGATTTTTTATTTTTAAACAAGATGATTTTGAAGGAATTGAAATGAAGGAAGGTCCTGGGTTCAGTCCGATACCTTATGATGGGATGGCCAAAGGCTCCACATGGACAAGTGATGACGTTTCTAATATGAACAGATTGCAGATGTCTCATTTCTTCTCCAAGGCTTATTGGCTGCTGATGGGGGTATGTTTTTAGTTGTTCTCCATTAAAAAACCTGCAAGTAACCACAGTTGGATTTCTCATGGGGTGCCAGTAAACCTAGCCCTGAGGAATTTGAGAGGTCACAAAAGCTGCGTTCAGAGCTTTCATGCAGCCTCTTTGTTATTTATCCCTGCTTTCTTATTTTTGCAGGCAGAAGATTTTAAGTGAAGCATTCAGGCAAATCTTCTTCCAAACTTTGAGGGAGAGAATATTAATTCAAGTGTGTGATTGTATATAGTCACTCTTCATATGATTTCTTATATCATCTATCTATCTATCTATCTATCTATCTATCTATCTATCTATCTATCTATCTATCTATCATCTATCTATCTATCATCTATCTATCTATCTATCTATCTATCTATCTATCTATCTATCTATCTATCTATCTATCTATCTATCTATCATCTATCATTGTCTGTCTTTATCATCTAACACTATCTCTACCTATCATCCATCTGTCTGTCTGTCTGTTTGTCTGTTTGTCTACCTACCTACCTACCTATCTAATCTATCAATCTCCATCCATGTCTGTCTGTCTGTCTGTCTGTCTGTCTGTCTGTCTGTCTGTCTGTCTATCTATCTATCTATCTATCTATCTATCTATCTATCTATCTATCTATCTATCTATCTATCTATCTATCTATCTATCTATCTATCTATCTATCTATCATCTACATATGTATACAAGTGCCTGTATCTGTATCTGTATGTATTGGGTCAGTTTAAAAGGGTAACCTGGTTAACAACGTAATTGATCACCTAAAGCAAATGGTATAATTATTGGATTGATTATGAGCATAATGATATGGGACTGTAAGAGTCAGTTTGGTGTAGTGGTTAAGGTACCAGGCTAGAAGTTGGAAACTTGTGAATTCTAGTCTTTAGTTAGACTTGGAAGCCAGCTAGATCAGGGTTCACCAACCTTTCAGACCCCAGGGACCACTAAATTCATAATTTTAAATTCCGCGGACCACTAATATGATCTGCCTAATGACTGGTTGGGTGGGTGTGGCTAGGTGGCCATATGACCGGATGGGTGTGGCCAACTCGATGTCACTCATATCAAGGGGCACCTTGCCAGACTCTAGTTGCCCCTCCCCTCCCAGCCACTCCTTGCCTCCCCGTCTGGGCTCCTTAGGGCCCCAACAGGAAGCAGTTGTTGGAGCTAAGCAGCCCCCATGAGAAAGAGTTGGCAAAACAGCTCAGTTCAAATTGGATCTGACTGAGAAGGAGGCTCAGCCGAAGCACCTCACTGAGGACTCCGAGCGTCGGCTTTCCAAGCAGAGGGAAGACCTGCGGGAGTGCAAGACCAGGTACCGGCACCTGGAGCTCAGCGGGCTGAGATGGTCAGCCAGTTCCAGGCCATGATGCAGTCCCACTGGAACGAGGCCCTTCGGCTCTTCGCCATCAGTGGCACTTCCCTCCCGCCTTTGCCCAAAGCCTCACACCAGGAGGCCAAAGCAGACCCCAAGTCAGAATTTCTGCCCCCCTCTGTCCCACACAAAAAGACCCTGAAGGGGGAGACTCTCTGCAGCAACACAAAAGTTCATTGTGTGTATCCGGCCCAGGGACTGTCGTTTAAGGACCCCTGATTTAGTGCAATATAAAAAATGCAAATAATTTTTCTGTGGGCTGCCAAAATACCCTCGCAGAGCACCGGTGGTCCACGGACGACCAGTTGGTGACCGCTGAGCTAGATGACCTTGGGCCAGTCCCTTTCCTTCAGCCCTAAGAAGGCAAGGACAAAGCAATTCTAAAAGTCTTGGCAATCTACAGATTGGACTGCATAATAAAATCCAATCTATGATTTACATACATCAAGTGCTCTTCTCACCTGTATATTCTCACCTGGGCCTTATCTAATGGGGACTTCCCCATTAAGGAGGTGAGGTGGACCTTTTATATAAGCTTTTTATATGGTGGCACCCCACATAGGAAATGTCTTTGCCAGAGGCTCAGGTGGCCCCCATATTCGCATCACTTTAGCACTGTATTCCCAGGTTTTTAAACAAGCTTTTAATTGTCTTTCATTGGTGTTATTTTAGATTTTGAAAGCGTCTCTTGCTGCTGCCAGTTTATATGGCGTTTTCATTTTGCATTTTATTTTATTTTGTTTTACTTATATAAGTTTTTACTCAAATGATACGTTTTAGAGCGTTTGATTGTAAACCGTCTCAAGAGTTTGGGCAACTGAGTGGTTTCATTTTTTTTATAAACAATAAAAGTAAATACTGTACCTGTATCATGGTTGGATTGCCACAATACAAAGCCACACCTGAGTGAACCAGACGCTGGCCTCTCACTTGATTTTGTCTGCAGCATGGGAGGTTCATCCTCTCAGGTAGATGGGGTTCCAAATTATAAGTAGATTTAAAGGTAAGACCAGTGCCTTGGTTGTGGGGGTCGGATTCACACATTATGCTAAGCCATGATTTAGATTTGATTTAGGTTTACATTTGTTAATTACCAGTTACTACTGGTTCTGTGGGTGTGGCTTGGGGGATAATGTGACTGGATGGGCGTGGCCAACTTTTTTTTTTACTTTTAAAAGCATTTTTTCTACAACCTCTTCAGCCGAAAAAATGCTTTTAAAAGCCTCTGACGATCCCAGCTGAGCCGCGCGATCATCAGAGGCTTTTAAAAAAAAATTTAAAAGCATTTTTTCAGCCGAAGAGGTTGTAGAAAAAATGCTTTTAAAAGTAAAAAAAAAAAAGACTGATAATTGCGCGGCTCAGATGGGCATGGGGGGGGGCAGGGATTTTTGCTACCGGTTCTCGGAACCACCCGCTACCATCGCTACCGGATCGGGCATCCTGGTCTGAACCAGGAGCATTTCACCCCTGGATTACAAGACCCCACCTGTTGTATTTTGCAAACTACAGTTGGTGGCTTGGCATGTTCTCTGAACAATTATAACATTTTTCAATAACCATGGTTAAATAAAGTTTCATTTTATCTGATAATCCAAACCAGATCGGTAAGTACTACGTTGTAACGATAAACGAAATAGAGAACTGAAGATTTCAGAAAGTCCCAAAAAGTTACCTGCTCGTAAGACATTCCTGAATTTCCTGCTTTCAGTCAAGATAATTTAAAGATAAAGGCAGGATTGTAAAACTGGATATGGGTTCAAAAATTACCATTCACCAAGGCATGAAATCTGTACTCTTGCCCCTAAGCAATCCATAATCTTGATTAATTTCATACTGGATGCAAAGTTGACTTGATCTTTGCTGGGGATCAGTAAAGAAAGCATGACTTCTTGACTTCTCCACACTTTTTGAGACCACAAACTATGATCTCCATCCAATAATAGGAGGAATTTGCTTTGTCCTTGTCTCTCAGGTAGGTTTCTGATGGTTTTCTGTTGGAGAGGATTGGCTTCCGCTGCTTCTCAAAATGGGAGCTTTTTGGTGGCATCCTCCACAGGTCTATTGCATCTTTGGTATTTCTCAATATCTGCATGGAATTGTTGGGGCAAATTTTCAGACCTGGAGTAAGATGCTGCTAATATGTTGATGGCAGCCAGATCTTTTTCTCCATTGACATCCTTGCAGTGTGGCTCCCTTGAGTGCCTGTCTGCAGGCATTAATGTTTGGATGGAGCTGGTGATTAAAACCAAGCTCATACAAGACAGATGTGTTTGTTTCAGGGGTCACAATTCCAGAGGGGAGACAGACATTCTTTGGTTTCCAGCTTGAGCCAGCTATGTCGTTGATACAATCACAGTGGGACTAGGACTAGGACTAGGACTAGGACTAGGACTAGGACTAGGACTAGGACTAGGACTAGGACTAGGACTAGGACTAGGACTAGGACTAGGACTAGGACTAGGACTAGGACTAGGACTAGGACTAGGACTAGGACTAGGACTAAGACTAAGACTAAGACTAAGACTAAGACTAAGACTAAGACTAAATAGAATAGAATAGAATAGAATAGAATAGAATAGAATAGAATAGAATAGAATAGAATAGAATAGAATAGAATAGAACAGAACAGAACAGAACAGAACAGAACAGAACAGAACAGAACAGAACAGAACAGAATAGTGCATGGAGTTGGATGACCTACAAGGCTCCTTTCAATTCTGTTATTCTATGTTATTCAATTCCTACAGAGGTTCTACTGTTCAAATGCAGCTTGTTAATTTTTTGGATTCCTCCTCAACTATTGTTGTTGTTCCTTCCAGCTGTTGCCTTTCTGGTTGCCTACCATCAAAACAAAGCCCTTATCGGTGATCGAGGGCTTCTGCCATGCAAGCTGTACTTGGAGAGTGTGAAGCGCCATTTCAAGGGCAGAATAAACATGGAGACCTTAAGCTATGCCCCAACTCTGATCTGGTTCTTGGATTGGTCCAGCATGGACAGCATCCTTGATGCCTTCGCTCTCATTGGTTTGGCCATCTCGGCATTTGTCCTGGTCACTGGATGTGCCAACATGATTCTCATGGCTGCTGTGTGGATCATCTACCTCTCCTTAATTAACGTGGGACAGATCTGGTAAGCCCTCTTGTTTCTTACTTTTCTGCTTTAGAATAGCAATAGCCTTAACAGACTTATATACCTCCCCTTTGTGCTTTATAGCCCTCTCCAGGGGGTTTACAGAGACAGCCTCTTGTCCCCCCAACAATCTGGGTCTTCATTTTATCGACCTTGGAAGGATAGAAGACTGAGTCAACCTTGAGCTGGTCAGAATCGAACTCTAGATTGTGGGCAGACTCAGCCTGCAATGTTGCGTTCTAACCACTGGGTCACCACAGATTCTGGAGAGTTGGCAAATTTCTCTGATGTGATATCCCCGTTTCCCTTCCTACCTTTAATTGTTTTAAATTAGTTTGAATTTAATTGGAAGAGCCAGTTTGGTGTAGTGGTTAAACGTGTACTGGTTCTAGCCACCAGGGTAGAAATAGAAGGTTGGGCATGAAGCCAGTTGGGTGACCTTGGGCCAGGGGTGAAATCCTACTGGTTCACACCAGTTCAGGTGAACCACCAGGGATTATGGGCATCAGTTCGCTGAACTGGTAGTAATCACCCCTCCTTGGCCCCACCCATGCCTGGCTGGTCGCCACTCACCTCATCCGGCCGCTCGATATTCCACAGAATTCAATGTTAAATGCAGCAGAGAGAATGCTAAGTTTTCTCCCTCCATTCAGACGGAGCTCCTGCAGCCTGTCCCTTTTAAGGTAGTCCCCAGGAGGGAGGGGGCCAGGAGGGAACCATAAAGGGAGCAGCAGCTCTGTTCTGAATGGAGGAGAAAAGTTAGCATTCTCTCTGCTGCATTTAACATTGAATTTCACCCTTGCCTTGGGCCAGTCACTTTCTCTCAGCCTTAGGAAAGACGTAATGGCAAACCATTTCTGAAGAATCTTGCCAAGGAAACTGCAGGGACTTGGCCAGGCATTTTTGGGGAATCAGACACAATTGAAAAAAAAAACCCAAAAACCTTAAATAGGAAGCTGATAGACTGCAAAGCAACAGTTTCCATCTGAACCTGGGTATAAAGGCCTTTGAAATTCTCTCCTTGGACCTCTTCTTCCTCTTACCAAAAGCCAGAAGAAGAAACACTAAGTTCATCAGACTGTTATGGTGGCTGCCCAGACTCTCCCTTGCCCAAATCTGTGAGCAGAGAATATGAGTAAGCCATTTAAATGAGTTTTTTCCCCGCAGGGGAAGGAGAGATTCTCCAATTAATTTCTCAAAGCTGGAGGGCAAGGCTCTTGGACATTTCTTCTGAGACTTTCTCTTGAGAAGCAAAGAAGATGGGGAGAGCGATCTCAGGAAGGTGTCCTGAAACTTTTCACCCTAGCAGGAAATTTGCTCTAGAAGTCCTGTCAGTAAATCCGAATGATAGAACAAAATAGAACTTAGATAGTCTGGATAGCTCAGCAGACTAAAGCATTGTAATTAAACACCAGCTGTCTGCAATTACTGTAAGTTCGAATCTCCCCAGGCTCAAGGTTGACTCAGCCTTCCATCCTTTCTAAAGTAGGTCAAATGAGGACCCAGATTGTGGGGGCAATAAGCTGACTTTGTATAAATATACAAAAGTATGAAGGCTATTGCTTAACGCGTTGTAAGCTGCCCTGAGTCTTCGGAGAAGGACGGCATATAAATCAAATTAAAAAAAAAACTTATATGTTTCTTAATTTTATCCTGGCTTTTTGTTCAGGAGGTAGACTATTTAGCACTACATTTTTATTTTTAAAAAAAGATGGACTGAGAGTTGGTGGCTTGCATAGATGACATTGTATTTGTACAATATTTATATTATAAATATACTAACATTTAAATATATTTGTATAATATATATATGGGATTAGAGAGAACATTTGACTCAAACTCATGCCTAGAAGTTCTGTGGTCAAGGAAGGACTTGAATGTCTATGGAGATTCTCAGTCATCCAGGTCATGGTTGCCTCAAAAGTGCTTTTTCAAAAAGCAACCGGATTTTATTTTTCCTTGAAGACATTTTGCATCTCATCCAGGAAGCTTCTTCAATTCTGACTGAAGAAATGAAGAAGCTTCTTGGATGAGAAGGGAAACATCTTCAAGGAGAAACAAAATCCAGTTGCCTTTTGAAAAAAGCACCTTTGGACAGGACTTGAATCCAGATCTCCCTTCCTCAGGGGTGGGCTGCTGGGGTTCTCAGGGGTTCGGGAGAACCTCTAGCTAAGATTCTGTGCAGTTCAGAGAACCCCCAAATCTCACACTTGGCTGGCCCCACCCCACCCCTCCCAGGAGTCTCCACCCAATCTATTTTGGATGCAGATAAGTACAGGGAGCGCACGGAGGCTCAGGGAGGGCGAAAAATGGGCCTACCGGAAGTTCGGGCCTCCAGAGGGCCTCCGGAGCCTGGGGAGGCTGTTTTCGCCCTCCCGGAGGCTCAAGAAAAGTCTCCAGAACCCAGGGAGGGCCAAAACGCCCCCCACCATGGTGCAGGAGGCTGACTAGGCCACGACCACCATGGCCACGCCAACCCAGCAACTGGGCAGAGAACCCCTTGCTAAAATTTTTGAAGCCCACCCCTGCCCCTCTTCCAACACCTTCCCCACTACTCCCCATTGGCTCTTTGTCCAGCAACTCTTTTGGGACATTTCTATTTCCAGGGAAGCTTCTATTCTCTCCACCCGTTGCATTTATGGTAAACTTCTCAACACCCGTGAGCAGCCTAGGAATATACTGAGCAGTTTGCCTTTCAGTAAATCCGGTAAAACTTTGTGACCGACTACGCCCACTGCAGAGGAAATTTTGTGGTGCCAAAATTCCTGTTGGCTTCTTGGCTTGGACCAATTGTCTGACCTGGTTCTAAAGAGCCTTCGAAAGAATTGGAAGGAGAACACAGCTAAGAAAAGAAGAGGGGTTGCTTTCCTAGAAAAAGGGGGCAGTGGGTGGCTTTCAGCGAAAAGGTTTTAGCAACGTGCAAGTTGTGATGTAATGCAGGATTTGAGAATGTTCAAGTTTTCAAGGGACAGCTTGGAACGTCGGAGGGTTTGCTGCATTTCTCAGACACGTCTTCCTATAAAAATGAGGATGTTTCTTACTGTAGGGAATCAAGAAACGCCCTTCTGCATTGCAAAAACCAGTTTATAAATGTGAACGCATAGGAGCTTCGGCTGTTCTCCTGGATGGGGAAGTGAAATACCCTGAGTGAGTCACATCTTCCGTAGAACTGATAGGCGCATCAAGCTCTTTCGTGGAGGGAGCAGCTTGTGAACAGAGAGTGTTGCGCTCCCTTGACTGACCGCTGTGCACACTTGCTCTCCCAAACGGAGGGGCGAGCCGAGGGTGTGGCTTGCAACCTTCTTTCTCGCGTGATATCTTTTGAAAAGCAGCTCCTTTCGTGCACACGGTTCACTCTAAGCGCTGCGGTTTTGTTTTTTTTAATAGAAATTGCTTTGGATATTTGAGACCGGATTGTTAGGCTAAGGTTACTTGGGGTAACTGCTCCCCCCCGCTCTGTTTGTGCAAAGTGGACTGAGTCAGGGTTAGACCAGGTAATTTATGGCAACCGGTCGCTTTAATGAGCAAGAGTTCATGGCAGTTTGATCAAGGGTGATGATAAGACAAGGAAGAGAAATTTCTCTTTTTCCCCACTCTCCATTTATCTTCATTTTAGTGATAGCACAATATGGGAAAGAGCTGTGTAAAAGGATCCTGTTCCTGAGATTATTCAGTTGTGGTTATATTTGGTGTTCGTTGTTTTTTTTTAATTTAAATTCCCAGCAAGGGGTTAAGACCGTGTCATTATTGTTGCGTTTACACCGGGATGACAGTTGCTTAGGGAGATGGTTATGGATGATGCAAATGGGAGTTTGGGGTGATCCTTAGTACAGTTTCCCCCCTCCCCCCCATCCTGATTGTAAACTCCAGTGGAAGTTGGACCTGTGGGTGGGTGGGTAGGTTTTAGGGAGAAATGGTTTTACTTTTATCTTCCACAGTAGCTGGAAATTCCCATGTTCGTTTCCTTTGAAAGCCCTTCTGAAGAATCCTCTTGAGCCTGTTGTGCCTGATTCTTGAAACTGCAGTTTAAGAAAGTAAAGACCCTTGAATGAAGCTTGACCCACGCTGACCACATGAAATAAAACATTTCCTTTTCCCAGGAAATGTTTTGAAGTCCCAAAGTGCCTCAGTGACTCTAGAAACAGAGCCTAGTTAGCTCTGCAGACTAAGCACCGTAATTAATATCCGGCTGTCTGCAATTACATCAGTTCGAATCTCCCCAGGCTCAAGGTTGACTCAGCCTTCCATCCTTTCTAAGGTAGGTCAATTGAGGACCCAGTTTGTGGGGGCAATAAGCTGACTTTGTATAAATATACAAAAGTATGAAGGCTATTGTTTAACGCATTGTAAGCCGCCCTGAGTCTCCGGAGAAGGGCGGCATATAAATCAAATTTAAAAAAAAAAAGACTCATCCGGCGAGGTGGCAGCTCTCAAGCTGGTCTTGAAAAGTTAAGTGAGGTTTAGTCTAACAGGGTCCTCGACTTAAGACTGACTATTCATTGAATGACCGATCAAAGTTACAATAGTGCTGAAAAACGTCCAGTCCAGTGAACAATTGGCCTAACCACCAATATGGCTGCAATTCCGGCACTTGGCAGCTAGGTTGCATATACAGGTGGTTCTCGACTTACGGCCACAATTGAGCCCAGAATTTATGTTGTTAAGCGAGACATTGGTTGAATGAGTTTTGTCCCATTTTACAACCTTTCTTGCCACCGTGGTTAAGGGAATTACTGCAGTTGACAACTTAATAACCCGGTTTTTATGTGAATCTGGCTTCCCCATTGACTTTCCTTGTTAGGAGGTTGCAAAAAGGACCGTGCAACCGTCATAAGTATGATTTCATTGTCAAGCATATGAATTTTGATCCTGGGACCATGGGGATGCTGCAAGAGTTGTGTGAAAAATGGTCCTAAGTCACTTTTTTCAGTGCCGTTTTAACTTGGAACGGCCATTAAACAAACTGTTGTTAAGTCGAGGACTATATTCTAGAACAGGGGTCTCCAACCTTGGCCCCTTTAAGACTTGTGGACTTCAACTCCCAGAGTTCCTCAGCTGAGCTGAGGAACTCTGGGAGTTGAAGTCCACAAGTCTTAAAGGGGCCAAGGTTGGAGACCCCTTTTTCTAGAAGTCTTCCTTCTGGTTAGCGGTCATGGTGCACGAGCTGCTTTTCATTTTTGTTTTTAAGCCACGAGTCTACTGTTTCTGCTCATGATGTCTCTGTTTACTTTGGCTCTCCTGCTCCTCAGATCCTCTTGTCAATCCTTCTGCAGGCTTCTCTTGGATCAATTTCTCCAAACTTCCTCTCCCTTTGGCTAGACTCTGCCACCCACTCTGCTCCAGCTCTTCTGCGGCTCTGGATGGGTTGGGGAACAGAATGAACCTTCTCTACTCCACACCAGAAGAGCCACAGCAGATCTTGAAGTTGTCCATCCAGTTTGAGCTTTCCCTCTTCCCGCGAATTGACCCCACCGTGTCCCTTCCAGAGGAGGAATTCTGGTTTGCTACTGATGTGCTGACCGGAAAGCAAGAGGGGTGGGGGCTCTCACGCAGACAGAAACATCTGGAGAGGTTTTCCTTGGCACCCAAATCCGTGCACCTGGATGGACATCTCAAATCTTTTGTTTGCTAGCCTGTGCTGTGTCTTCCTTGTTGGAATCAAAACCTTCCGTTGCTGGACGGGCAGCATGAAGTTAGTAATGGGAAGCCAGTTCAAAGGTAGATAAATGGAGCTTCCCCCCTTTCATTTCTGCCAAGCGAGGAGCAATTTATTCTTTTTAAGTCCCTTATTTTAATTTTTAAACCATCTATCTGTTTGTTTTGGGGTAGGAGATTTCAGACACCAAACGCTGTGGATTTCACTGCAAGTTCTTTTCAACTTCCGTCCAACTGGCGAGAGGATGTTGGTGGGATTGTCCTGGTTTTTTATTTTTTTAATCCTTTCTTCTTCTTCTTTTCCCTGGTCCAAAGGGAGACACTTCTGGTACAGTTGCATTTGTTTCCTTTAAAGGCCCATCTCTTAGAATAGAGCCTGCAACTGTTTACATGTCTTCATATTTCCTTCTTCATTGTCTTCTTGTTAGTCGCAAAGTTGTGTCCGACCCATCGCGACCCCATGGACAACGTTCCTGCAGGCCTTCCTGCCCTCTACCATCCTCTGGAGTCCATTTAAGCTCACACCAATTGCTTCAATGACTCCATCCAGCCACCTCGTTCTCTGTCATCCCCTTCTTTGTTTGCCCTCCATCGTTCCCAGCATGAGGCTCTTCTCCAGAGAGTCCTTCCTTCTCATTAGGTGGCCAAAGGATTTGAGTTTCCTCTTCAGGATCTGGCCTTCTAAAGAGCAGTCAGGGTTGATCTCCTCTAGGACTAACCGGTTGGATCGCCTTGCAGTCCAAGGGACTCGCAGGAGTCTTCTCCAGCACCAGAGTTCAAAGGCCTCCATTCTTTGGTGCTCAGCCTTCCTTATGGTCCAACTTTCACAGCTGAACATTGCAACTGGGAAAACCATCGCCTGGACTGTATGCACTTTAGTTGGCAGGGTGATGTCTCTGCTTTTTAGTACACTCTCTAGATTTGCCACAGCTTTCCTCGCCAGGAGCAAGCGTCTTTTAATTTCTTGACTGCAGTCCCCATCTTTTGTCCATCTTGTGGGCACTAAGAATCCCCAGGAACTCTGCCTGTAAACCCCCGAGCCCATCTACTGCAACGACCTGGTGTTACACAAACCGCAAAGTACAAAGGCCCAAGCTGCTCCCTTGAGCAAATAGAATTAGTGAGTTAAAGGAGTTGGAGCACCACAAATAAGTCTCAGAAGGCATGCTCAGGGAGAAAGGCATCTGTTTTAAGATCCTTGACATGGGAGAGAGGGTGTGAAGTGAGGTTTAGAGCTGTAGGAGTCAACTAGTAGAAGCCCAGGGTATAAAATTTATTATCTGGTTTCCCAAGGACGTGAATTGGACGTGCACCAAGGATTACTGCAATTTCGAGCTTTTCTGACACAACTCGAAAAACCATCAGGAGGCAAAATGGGGTTGCAGGGAATCTACTTATTCTCCTGTCATCCTGCGTCCCTGAGAGAATTATGTATTATCTCATATATGGCCTTATCTGTTATAGGGTAATAATGAATACAGGTAGTCCTTGTTTAACAATTGCCTCATTTAGCAACTGTTTGCAGCAACAACAGTGACAAAAAAAAATAACTTTGCAACCAATTCTTACATTTATGACCTTCACAGGCAGAGCAAAGGAAAGCTGAAAGTAAGACCATAAGCCCAGTCACTTAGTGACCATTTTGTTTAATGTTTGGGTTAACAGATTAACAGAGTTGGAAGGGACCTTGTAGGTCATCTAGTCCAACCCCCCGCCCAAGCAGGAGACCCTACACCATTTCTGAGTGAAGGCAGTGCAGTCTCTTGAAAGCCTCCAGGGATGAAGGTCCCACAACTTCAGAAGGCAACTTCTGTTCTCAGTGTCAGAAAATTCCTCCTTAATTCCAGGTTGAATCTCTCCTTGATCAGTTTCCATCCATTATTCCTTCTCTGGACTTCGGGTCCTTTGGAAAATAGCTTAAACCTCCCCCCACTCTCTGTGACAGTCCCCTCAAATATGGGAAGACTGCTATCCTGTCTCCCCTGGTCCTTCTCTTCACTAGACTAGCCATGTCTTCTGTCCATCCATCCATCCATGGATCACTCAGATGTCTTCTTCCTTCCTTCCTTCCTTCCTTCCTTCCTTCCTTCCTTCCTTCCTTCCTTCCTTCCTTCCTTCCTTCCTTCCTTTCCCTCCCTCCCTCCCTCCCTCCCTCCCTCCCTCCCTTGTTTGTCTTCTTTCTTTCTTTCTTTCTTTCTTTCTTTCTTTCTTTCTTTCTTTCTTTCTTTCTTTCTTTCTTTCTTTCTTTCTTTCTTTCTTTCTTTCTTTCCCTCCTTCCCTCCCTCCCTCCCTTGTTTCTTTCTTTCTTTCTTTCTTTCTTTCTTTCTTTCTTTCTTTCTTTCTTTCTTTCTTTCTTTCTTTCTTTCTTTCTTTCTTTCTTTCTTTCTTTCTTTCTTTTTCTTGTGCTTTGGAGAATAGCTTGACCCCCTCCTCTCTGTGGCAGCCCCTCAGATATTGGAAGATGCTATCCTGTCTCCCCTGGTCCTTCTCTTCCCTAGACTAGCCAGGCCCAGTTCCTGCAACCGTTCTTCATATGTTTTAGCCTCCGGTCCCCTCATCATCCTGGTTGCTCTTCTCTGCACTCTTTCCAGAGTCTCAACATCTTTTTCATAGTTTGGTGACCGAAGCTGGGTGCAATATTCTAGGTGTGGCCTTACTAAGGTTGCCAAACCAATTGTGATTGCTAAATACTGACTACCTGTACAATTTGTGGATAAGCATAGAAATAACATCCTTATCCACAAGTTGTACAGGTAGTTCTTATAACATATTTTTAAAATATATGTGCTGAACGTTGTTTATATTTAAAAACATTTCTAACTGAAGAACAACCCTTTCAAGAGGGTAATTCTTAGGATTGTTACTATTGTTCTTCTTCCAAAAACCGATTTTTGGGTTTGTGTTCATAAACTACCTGCCAAGGGCACCTGTCTCACTTCCTCATTAATAACTTCCAGAAGGTGGTAAATTGCAGTAAATTCCTTTTCAGAAAGCGTGCGCTTTCAATTAAATCTTCTGTTTTAATCTGGGCCCTTCAGTGTTTCAATAGCTTGACTCCTGCTGCATTGTTTTTTTATGCTGCAGTTCTTTTGTTACGGGATGATTTAAAGAAGTAGGAAGCTTTTAACGGTTAAGCTAAGTATTAACATAAGCTGCCTCCACCTTTTTTGGGGGGGATAAGAGGGCCTTTGCATAGATGGAATCTTTTCTAAGGCAGGGGTCCTCAAACTATGGCCCGTGGGTCAGATATGATCCATTGAAGTCATTAATCTGGATGGCGCAGAATCATGATGCTGCCCTGCCCACATTGCCACGCTTACTCACTGGCCCCAACCTGCCTTCTGGAGGCTGGGGAGGCCAAAACGGGATGTGCTGAGCAGTGGTGGGTTTCAAATTTCTTTATTACTGGTTCTGTGGGCATGGCTTGGTGTGTGTGGCTTGGTGGGCGTGGCAGGAAAAGATACTGCAAAATCCCCATTCCCTCCTGATCAGCTGGGACTCAGGAGGCAGAGAATAAATGGGGGTAGAACCAGTCAGAATTTTTACTACCGGTTCTCCGAACTACTCAAAATTTCCGCTACCAGTTCTCCAGAACTGGTCAGAGCCTGCTGAACCCACCTCTGGTGCGGAGGCCTCTGGAGGCCAAAAACAGGCCAGTTTTTTGTCTCCCCGGCCTCCAGAGAGAGAGAGAGCGATGGGGGGAGAGCAGCACACATACACAAGCAGAAGTCCCTTATGCACACTCCAAGGCAGCTGCATCCCTTCACCTGCTTTCCACCCTCAGGAGCATAACAAATTTAAAATTTAATTTGGACTGCTAAATTGGCCACGCCCACCCAGTCACATGGCCACCTAGCCACGCCCACCCAGCTGGTCTGGCCCCCGCAACAGTCTGAGCGACCATGAATTTGTCCCCTGTTTAAAAAGTTTGAGGACCCCTGTTCTAAAGCATTAGACCCTTCCCATGGGATCACAGAAGGCCAGCCGAAATCAAACCTAGTTTTCCAGGTATTGCCAGCACTGCCAACTCAAGATGGGAAGAACCTACCTAGTGTGGTCTTCTCAAGATAGGTTTCCAGTGGACCTTCATTTGGAGACATTGGGGAGCCTAGCATCCAGGGGTGAAATCCAGCAGGTTCTGACAGGTTCTGGAGAACCGGTAGCGGAAATTTTGAGCAGTTCGGAGAACCGGTAAATGCCACCTCTGGCTGGCCCCAGAGTGGGATGGGAATGGGGATTTTGCAGTATCCTTCCTCTGCCACATCCACCAAGCCATACCATGCCCACCACGTCATGCCCACAGAACTGGTAGTAAAAAAACTTGGATTTCACCACTGCTCGCATTCATAATTATTTCTTGATTGTGGCTCGAGGTTGATACAATAAGCTTTTTACCTGTGGCTGGATTAATAGCTACTCTGATTATTATTTTTTTTAAGTTGGAACCAAACTCATCTAGACAATATTTGCTTGACCCTGTCAAGGACGATAGGGGAGGACTGTTCGTTTGTGTTTACTTGTTGATTATGGTGGCATTAAAAAAAAAAACCAGAAGAAAGAAACTACATTATTTGATGGCAGCAGATAATTTGCCAATTTGATGAATTTAGATAGAAGATCTTGCTTTTTTTTTTTAAAGGGGCATTTTGCATCTTGCCTGCTATTATTTCCAAAAAAGCCAACTTTGCAAGTTAAACAACAACATAATACTCCTTTCTTAAAATTGCATTTGCTTTGATTCTTTGGCAATAAACTTCCACGATTTCATTTGTTTAATCAGAAGGCACCGAGTTGCCTTCTCCAGCCCTTTTCTTTCTAGTGGGAAAAAGAAAAAAAAGATTTTTAGAAACTTAAACCCAAAGTTAAAGGATCCCAGGGGGGTCCATCCTTCCTGTAGAGGAAGCAGATTTTGGCACCTCTTTCTGATATGAATGGGGGGGGGGGGGGCGGGAGGGCCGGAGGACCACGGGGTATCGGTTTCAAAGACGGCTGTGTGTGCAGCCGATAGGACATATTAATGAAGCACAGATTAGTACCATGTGACTCAGTCACGGCGTTGTCAAGCAAGCAGCGCTAGCGAGGCTAATCAGAAGCATATTTTCGGTTCCCGAAATTGCATCTTAGTGATAGCTGATGTCAGAAGGGAGTAATTATCATCCCCGGCTTGATAATGATGGTTTTGTGGGGCTCCTGGGCCGTGGACCTCGGCTTCGGAAACATCAGATGCTGACGGGAAAGAAATCATCAGGCTACAGAAGAACCGAGAAGTCCCAACTTCAAATATGAATGTTTGGTTCCTCGTGTTCAGCGCTCTTTTTTAGCTGCTTGTCATCCTGATGATGATGATGATGATGATGATGAAACACTTTTTTAAAAAAATTAATTTATATGCCGCCCTTCTCCGGAGGTTCCGGCTGGGGAATCCTGGGAGTTGAAGTCCACACATCATAAAGTTGCAAAGGTTGAGACACAAGTGCTCTAAGAAAAGTTGGTGTCCCGGGGGATCACGTCATCCCCTTTTGCGACCTATTATCCCTGTGATGAGGATAATATAAGCAACTATGGATAGTCCTCAATTTATGACTAAATTTTATGTTGCTAAGTGAGACATAAAGGGGGGGAATCGCGTGACCCCCAGGACACTGCGACCATCAGTTGCCAAGCAGCTGAATATCAATCCCATGACCATGGGGATGCTGCAATGGTCATAAGTGTGAAACACTTTTTTCAGGGCTGTTGTAAGTTCGAACGGTCACTAAACGAACTGTCGTAAGTCGAGGACTATCTGTACTTCGCACGGCTGTACCCTCTTTCTCTTCTGCCATCAAAGCATTGTTGGGTTGCCCCTGGTTCAGACTGGTTTGCAAGAACCGTTAATAAAACTGGCAGGTGGCCCCGCCCACCACCCCGGATGTCATCATCGGCAATCTGCGCATGCGCAGAAGCAAGGCGTCGGCACGAGCGGAGCAACTGCACCAGGGGTGGGTTCTACTTACTTTTACTGCTGATTTGCAACGGGGTCCGCGTGCATGCGCGCTCTTCTGCACAAGCAGAAGTTTTGATGACATCAAGGTCGGTGGGTGGAGCCTCTTGCCGGTTTTACTACCGGTTCTATAGAACTGGTGTGAATCGGGGGCAACCCACCACTGAACTGCACGCGTGCGATCCCGTTACGAACCGGTAGTAAAGGTAAGTAGAACCCACCCCTGCATCAAAGGAGTTCAAAGCAGAGCATCCGGAACTGACCTCTGGCCTTTTGATGGTTCCTCATTGCTGCAGGTTGCAGAGAAATTGGGTTGGGTGATTTCTCCACATTTCTTCAGGGGTAGGCGAGTTCTCAAGGGCAGGTCTCCCTCTTTGCAATAACAGCAGGCCTGTTGACGAACGAGGCCTCCGGGAACGTCCCTCCGGTCTCGAGTGTCCCGCTGGGATTTAGAGGCAAACGGAGTATAGGCTGCAGGCAGCTGGAGAGAGGATTTTTCAATGAAAAATAGAACCTTCATATCATCCTTAGAAAATGGTTCCCTCGTTGAAAGGAAGAACCTCACCAGAAGAATTTTAAACAGGACTTCTTTCTCTCTCTCTTCCCCCCCGCCCACCACCGGAAAGCAGTTTCAGAAGCAAGATCTTTTCTGTCTTTCAAAAAGCCAAAAACTTTTGCCCAGTGGTGAAATCCAATTTTTTTTACTACCGGTTCTGTGGGCGTGGCAGGGGAAGGATACTGCAAAATTTCCATTCCCTCCCCACTTCTGGGGGAAGGATATTGCAAAATCTCCATTTCCACCCCATCCTGGGGCCAGCCAGAGGTGGCATTTGCCAGTTCTCCGAACTGCTCAAAATTTCCGCTACCCGTTCTCCAGAACCTGTTAGAACCTGCTGGAATTCACCCCTGCTTTTGCCTGATCCTAATTGGAATTACCTACTCTTCAAATAAAAAAGATATTGAGACTCTAGAAAGAGTGCAGAGAAGAGCAACCAGGATGATGAAGGGACTGGAGGCTCAAACATATAGAAATTGAATGAATGAATGAATGAATGAATGAATAAATAAATCATATGAAAAACGGTTTCAGGAACTGGGCCTGGCTAGTCTAGTGAAGAGAAGGACCAGGGGAGACAGGATAGCAGTTTTTCAATATTGGAGGGGCTGCCACAGAGAGGAGGGGGTCAAGCTATTTTCCAAAGCCCCCGAAGGCCAGAGAAGGAACAATGGATGGAAATTGATCAAGGAGAGATTCAACCTAGAAATAAGACATTTTCTGACAGTGAGAACAATCAACCAACGGAACAGAAGTTGCCTTCAGAAGTTGTGGGAGCTTCATCATCAGAAGCTTTCAAGAAGAAACTGGACTGCCATCTGTCAGAAATGGTGTAGGGTCTTCTGCTTGGGCAGAGGGTTGGACTAGATGACCTACGAGGTCCCTTCCGACTCTGTTAATCTGTAAAACGTTCTGTGTTTTAGAAGTGGGGAAATGGCGCAGTTGGCATTTCTGAGTGAAAGGTTGAGGTAGTTCCTCCTGACTTCAAGAGCCAGTGTGAATTTACAACTTTGCAACATCTGGGCAGCCAGAAATCGCTACCATTTCAATCTGTATTGAGATATCCACATTTATTTATTCACTTCTGTATTCTTGGCCTGCCTTATACCAGAATTTCTCTAAATTAGTAGTTCAGCCCACGGTGTTGCAAAGGCTTGAAGATAGTTTTGGAAAAATAATTTGACTCCCTCGTCTTTCGTCTCTTCCCCCTACACTACTACGACCACTTTGGGACTTCTGCTGCTTACTTAGCAGCAGCTGGAAACAGCTGTTAAAGATGCTTCTCATCCTTCCAGGCACCTTTCAGGTTAATAGGGAGTTATAACTTCATTTTTATTTTTATTTTTGATTCAGTGATAGGGCTTCCAATAGCTTCTCATGGAATCCGATTTGATTTCGGCTTTTTTTCACACAGAGATCAGGAAACGGTCCCTGGTCTCCAAGGTTCCTGCCTTGACTTTGTAAATAGCACTCTTTAGTTTTGTGCAAGAGGGACAGACTGGACATTTGGGACCAGAGAATGAGCCGGTGCTGTGGTCAATGGAAGTGAAATCTCAGCCTAAAGAGGCAGCGGTGGGCTGTGGGTGGGAAAGTAAGCAATGGGAGAGAGAAGCTGGAGATCGGGTGGTTTTGGCCGCAGTGTGGAAGAGGCTTGCTGTGGTCTCCTTGCTCTGTGATCCACTCTGCAGGCTCCAGTTTCCCTTCCTTGTCCAGGTTCTTTCCCTGCGGGCAGAGTGCCAACATGGTGAAAGCAGCGTGGCAGCACAAGATTCTGCATGCCCTTTTGTGTGTCTATTGTCATGACAAAGGGGCAAAACAGCTTGCACTGCAATAGTTTTCTTTGACTGTTCTCTCTCTCTCTCTCTCTCTCTGTCACACACACACGTACCTATACCTACCTAAGAATGAGAGGAGACAATGAGCATCTGCTTTGAAAAAGATCTGATCTGATTTGATTATAAGATTGAAACATTCCTCTCCCTTTCCCTTTCTCTCTCTCCCCCTTTCCCTTTCTCTCTCTCCCCCTTTCCCTTTCTCTCTCTCTCCCTTTCCCTCCCTTTCTCCCTTTCTCTCTCTCTTCCTTTCTCTCTCTCCCTTTCTCTTTCCCTTTCTCTTTCCCTTTCCCTTTCTCTTTCTCTTTCTCTCTCCCTCTCCCTTTCTCTCTCTTTCTCTCCTTCTCCCTTCCTCTCCATCTCTCCCTTTCCCTCCCTCTCCCTTTCCCTCCCTTTCTCTCTCTCTCCCTTTCTCTCTCTCCCTTTCTTTCTCTCTCTCCCTTTCTCTTTCTCTTTCTCTTTCTCTTTCTCTTTCTCTTTCTCTTTCTCTTTCTCTTTCTCTTTCTCTTTCTCTCTCCTTCTCCCTTTCTCTCCTTTCCTCTCCCTTTCTCTCTCTTTCTCTCCTTCTCCCTTCCTCTCCATCTCTCCCTTTCTCTCTCTCTCTCTCTCCCTCTCCTTTTCTCTCTCTCCTTCCCCCTTTCTCTCTCTCTTTATACAGTACAGACATATACGGCATACACCCATATATACGTATGTGTGCATATGGATATTACTCATTACATGTGTGTTAAAGGAATGGATACAAACCTGAAAGTATTGCTTTAATTATCTATGAGGAAAGAGTTGGTGAAGGGTCCAGGCCATGAGCTGCTCTGAAAGAAGGACTCGCCATTTGTTGCTGGCCAACAAGAGTAGATCTTGGCAGAAAATGAACGTGGTAGAAAAGGGGAAAGAAGCTAGAGGTGTTGTGGCCCGTCAGCGGCCTGTGCAGATTGTAGCTGATTCAGACAGTGAGGAGACTGGTGTGGTGCTGTGCCAGCAGCCTGTACAGCTGGCGCTCGAGTCGGACAGTGAGGAGGCTGGAGAAGATGTGGTGCCAGAGGCAGAGATTCAGCCAGGGCCTTCAGAACCTCCAGAAGCTCCTTTAAGTGAAGAGGACAAAGAGGAGGAGCCTCTTCTCAATGCACGGGCACGCAAAGCTGCCAAAAGGCAGGAGTGGCTCCTCAGGAGTAAAGCTTGGGGCTAATTGGCCACTCCCTTAGCCTATTTAAGGAGGAACACTGCTTGCAGCAAGCTATAAGGAACAACTTTAGTTCACTTTCTTTCGTGTCTGCCAAATTGCTTCTGGGCTTTCTTCCAACTCTAGTAAGACTGTGATTACCTTATCTTAGAATTCTGGTAGGCTGTTAAGACAGTTTATTAACAGCCTTTGGTTGATAAAGATGAAGTTATTTGAGTAAAATAAGCTTTGTATAGAGTTTGTGTGTGCTGCGTTCTTTGGGGTCCGTAGCTGGGGCAGAACAAGAGGGAAAGATTGAATGGCTGCAGGCTGAAGGAAGCATCAGCCTTGAATGAAGAATAGGTGACTGTCTTCCAGCAGAATTAGTGGAAGTGGAGGGAAAGAAAGCAGTTGTCAAGCTGTTTGGAGGAGAATGAAAAGACCTGATGTTGCTGAGGGCTAGAGAAGTTGTGGAATTACGCTAATCCGAAGCGTGGAAGAGGTTACTAGGCGAACGAAGAAACAGAAGAGGCAGAAAGTAGGAAGAAAAAAGGCATATAAAGGAAATGCTGCATAAATTGGAATGAATAGGAGAAAAATATTGAATAGTATACATGCAGAAAGCTTTGATGTTAAAACTGGTCTGATTGGGGGTATGAATATTGTATACAGGAGGTCTTTCGGCTTACAACCACAGTTGAGTCCAAAATTTCTGCTGTTAAGGGAGACATTTGTTCAGTGAATTTTGCCCCATTTTATGACCTTTCTTGCCATAGTTGTTAAGTGAATCACCACAATTGATAAGTCAGTAACCCGGTTGTTAAATGAACCTTTGACTTTGCTGGTCAGAAGGTTGCGAAAGGGGTCACATGACCCCGGGACACAGCGACTGTCATAAATAGGAAGCAGTTGCCAAGCATCTGAATTTCAATCACATGACCATGGGGATGCTGAATATTCATAACTGTGAAAAATAGCAATAGCACTAGCACTTAGACTTATATACTGCTTTACAGTGCTTTACAGCCCCCTCTAAGTGGTTTACAGAGTCAGCCTCTTGCCCCCAACAATCTGGGCCCTCATTTTATCCACCTCGGAAAAGATGGAAGGCTGAGTCAACCTTGAGCTGGTCAGGATCAAACTGCTGGCATTCAGCAGAGTTAGCCTGCAGTACTGCATTCTAACCACTGGAAGGCGAAGGAAGGAAGGGCAATAGCAATAGCACTTAGATTTATATACCACTTCACAGTGCTTTACAGACCTCTCTAAGCAGTTTACAGAGTCAGCCTCTTGCCCCTAACAATCTGGGTCCACATTTTACTGACCTCAGAAGGATGGAAGGCTGAATCAACCTTGAGCCGGTCAGGATCGAACTCCTGGCAGTGGGCAGAATCAGCCTGTAATACTGCATTCTAGCCACTGTGCCACCACCGTTCTTAGCAATAACAATAGCACTTAGAGTTATATACAGCTTCATAGTGCTTTACAGCCCTCTCTAAGTGTCAACCTCTTGTCCCCAACAATCTGGGTCCTCATTTTATCCACCTCGGAAGGATGGAAGGCTGAGTCAACCTTGAGCCTGGAGAAATTTGAACTGCCAAACTGCAGTCAGCCGGCAGTCAGCAGAAGTAGCCTGCAGTGCTGCACTCTAACCACTGCGCCACCAAGGCTCAAAAATGGGCATAAGAAATTTTTCATTGCCGTTGTAACTTTGAATGGTCCCTAAATGAGCCGTTGTAAGTCAAGGACTACCTGTATATATAATGCCATTTTTTTAAATAAGAGCCTAAATTATTCGCAATAAAATTTATAATGCAAGAGGGAAATTCAGAGGTGGCGGGGGTTGTGATTGACAGGAAAAAGAGAGTGAACTTGTAAGTTATATATACATGGCAAAAAACGAGAGCAAATACACAAATCTGTGTGACATGGTAGAATGTTTACTAATGATGGGAAAGTAGATGGGTAAATTTTAAGACGTGCAAATGCTGATTGGAAGATTGTAGGAAATACATATGTGGGTTGCAAGGAATAGATGTTTGTAGGGGAGAAAATGAAACTTTTCCCGTTTTAGGATAGGGAACGTGAGAATTGGGAATGTCAGGTGTCTCATAGAAGGGAGTTGACTGTTGTGGGAATGTGATCCTGAAGAAGGCTGTGTGAAAGAACCAGATGAGGAGCAGTCAGAGGGTGCTGAATGAATGAAAGACAAGGAGCTACGTTGAGACGCTTTGATCACAGGCAGAGGACAAAAAAGTCACCCGAGAAATAGACGAAGGAGTGAATGAATCAAGAGGAGAGTGAAGATGGAGAAAGTTGCGTTTGGAGTAGATCAGAGTTCGAAAAAGAATTCAGAGACGTAAGGAGCAAGGTATGGAGCAATGAATAAATACGGTGGAAGCCAAAGATAGTTTGAACGATAGAAAGAAATGAGAGGGTACTTCAGAGTGAATGACGTGGTGGAAATTAATTTTAGCTGTGCTTATTTCTTTTGCTTGCTGTTTCTGAACTCCTTTTGCCCTTTGCATGATATTACTTATTTTAAAGCAGGGGTCTCCAACCTTGGCAATGTTAAACCTGGAGGACTTCAATTCCTAGAATTCCCCAGCCAGCAAAGCTGGCTGGGGAATTCTGGGAGTTAAAGTCCTCCAGGTTTAACGTTGCCAAGGTTGGAGACCCCTGCTTTAAAAGGTGACTTTTAACCAAGCCCCTCCTGGAGCTACCATGAAATTTGGTTGATCCCTCTCATTGTTTTTTTGCTCTGAGATTCCAACCTGTGCCCTCCCTGATTTCCTTCCAGCCCCCAACGGGGTTCAAAGCCCCCAACCCATCTACCCCCTCAGAAGCTGCCTTAGATGGTATCGCAACAAATGCCAAATTAATGCCCGTACAATATTCAGTGGTATTTGATGGTCCACCTTCTATTCGAGTGCTTCTCAACCTTGGCCAGCTTTAAGATATGTCGGTCGTTCCCCAGCAAAAAGAGGTTGTAGAAAAAATGGTTTTAAAAGTAAAAAACAAAAAACAAAACTGGCCACGCCCACCCAGTCACATTACTCCCCTCCCACCAAGCCACGCCCATAGAATCAGTAGTAACAAATTTTAGATTTCACCACTGACTAGTAGGCCTCCCTGCACCCCCCTGGGAGCAAAGATTGGCTTTGGGGGGGACTCCCCGCCCCCTGCACCCCGTTTTGCGCCTAGGAGGCCTCCCTGCACTTACCCAGGAGCCAAACTGTGGTGTGTGGGGACTCCTTAAAGGGGTGGGGTCAGCCAGCAATTTAACTACCGCTTTGCTCGAACCGGCCTGAACCATTTGAATCCCACCACTGCATCCATGGCATTTTGCAGAAGACTCAGGAAGAATAGCAAAGGATTGCTTTTTTCTTTCTTTCTTTCTTTCTTTCTGGGGAAGGACGCATAGAACCCCACTACAAAATTTGAACAGATTGAAAGAAATACCGTATTTTCCGGCGTATAAGACGACCGTCTTCAGAGCCATTTAAGGCTCGTCAGAGCCTTATGGGTTGGTCTGCCTGGTTACAGGAGAATGAGACCAGGCGTATAAGACGACCCCCGACTTTTGAGAAGATTTTTGTGTGTTAGAAAGTCGTCTTATACGCAGGAAAATACAGTACTTTCTGCCGAGTAGCTTTTTCGTCTATTAAAAATAGTTACACTGCTTGAACACTGGAGTTTCCTTTCCTAATACTTTTTGACACCGTTATAAAAGCATTGGAAGCTCCATTGGTAAGCAAGGGATCCATCCAAGTTAATCTTGTCTGTATCGACTCTCAGCAAAGTTTCGGGTAAAATTTGTTCTGAACTCTTCCGAAGATGCTTAAAAAAACCCAGTCTTGGGGCCATTTATTCATGCCCTTGCAAGTTTGCAAGAGGTATTGTACATGGATTTTCTCAGAGACTGCAAATATAAGGAATTGGGCCACTTGATCTTCTAACTTTGGCAGGCATCTCCTTTCCAGGTGCATTTCACTTTCCTGAGGCAGTTGGGGATCGAACTAAGTGGTTTTGCCATATCTCTGCTTTCACTCACTTGGCAACAAATATTTTCTGGCCCTCTTCTGTATTTGGAGAGTTAGCTCCTTCTTAACTGTGGCCTAATAATCACAAGGTTGCCTCTGAAATGGTATTAGCATCAAATGTCAATCAATTAAATGGCAATTATTTATTATGTTACAGAAGTGGTTACAGAAATAAAGACATGTTAAGCAAAGAACAAAGTCATAGCGAGGATTTTTGAGAGTTTGGGGAAAAGAAGAATTTGGTGGTGTGGGAACGTTGCTAAAAAACTTGTTAAAACAAAGTTTCATACACACTTTGATTTCAAAATATAGTCTTATAATCACATGAATCAGTCTAGATATTTCTTTGTGGGCCATTCTTCTCTCAGGCCTGTTTCATTCTAAGAACTCCATAATTTCCACCCCAAAAATGGGCCGATTTTTCATCAGGGTGGGGGCTTCTCTTAACTCCCCCTCTCAACATGCAAAGTATTGGATGTAGCTTCAGTCTTACAGCTTTTTAAAGCTGGAAGCCATGTTTTAAGATGATTATTATTATTTATTTAAATTTATTGGCCAATAATAATTTAAAAAAAATATGTTTTTTTTAAACTAAAGTCCCAGCACCAGCAAATTTAAGATTCTGCTTTGGTCATTTGGGCAGTGTTTCCATTTCTTTAAGTAGAGTGTAGACTTGCATTGGATGGCAGTGTAATTCTCTCACAGGCCTGTCCTATGTTTAAGAGTTTTGAAAATTTTAGAAACAAAATGAAAAGATTGACAGCTGAGCAGAAACATTTAGCTTGGCTATCACAGAAAAAGAAAAAAAAACTATTAAGAGGTATGAGAAAAGGAATTCCCTCTTTGTGGACTCCTCCCCACCCTCTTGTGGACTCTCACCCCCCCCTTAACATTTTATGGGAGGAGCCTAAGAGCTATAATGTGTGGGAACAGTGGTGAGTGGGAGGGGCTTGGTAAAGCCAGCATTTACCAAGGTTTTAAGATTCGGTTGTAATTTTCTTTTTTCAATAGCCGTAAGAAGTCTTATGCTACCATTTTTGCGTGTGTCCTACCTCAAATTTTGGTGGCACCGTTGCCTCGTAGGCCAAAAAGAAAGAAACTTTTCCACTCTAGAGACATTCTTTGCTGCCCTGCATTGAGAGGTGTTTTCACAGATACGTGCACAAAATGTTGGCTCTTCCAAAAATATTCTAACTCTTTTCTTTCCTCCTGTTTATTTTGCAGGTATTCCTTTGGTAAGTGAATATAACTCAGAGCATCGCAAATAGTTGTTTTTTTCAATGCACTTTTCGGGTATGTAATCTTTTTTTTTAAATTACTCTATTTTTCCCCCTTCCTTTCTAGAGAGAGGTGTGCCCTATGCCTTAAAGGCCCTACTTTCTTATGTTACCCCCAAGTACCGCTAGAGCAGGCTTTTTCAAATTGTGTTCCATGAGAAACTGAAGGATTCTACAAGACTTTAAAAAAAAAAATTCACTCAGATGCAAACAATTTGCTAACCCCACAGCTTTGCCCCCTGACCTGTCACATGATATTTCATGTCTGAGGACTGGTCATAAGTCACTGTTTTCCATGCCAATATAACTTTGAACAATCCTTAAATGAAGGGTTATAAGTCAAGGACTACCAATACTTAACCACTCCACCCAGTCTCCAGTTCTCAAAACTTTATAGCCTCATTTCTGGCAATTCCTTTTTATAAACATTCTGATCTCAAATAAATCTAATTGGATCTGCTTCCTTGAGCGTGACCTGAAATGAACTCGGACAAAACCGGTTTGCATCCCGCTCTTCTGATCCAAATTCTTTCCATTCTGATCAGACATACAAATTTAACACATGGTTAGAACTAGTGGAATAGGTTTTTCCTTTTGAACTCATGATACGTTGTCTTCTGATTGTTTACTATTTATTTTTGCATTGCACAGAGAGCGTGTTTCTGAGCCTTTAACAGATTAACGAAGTTGGAAGGGACAGTAGGACACTGTAGGACAGTGATGGCTAACCTTTTTGCCATCATATGCCAAAAGCGGGGGGAGCGGGGGAAGGTCACGGGTGCATGTGCCCACATCCCTAATCAATGCGCCCCGCCCTCCAGCACATGCCCACATGACCCCCTCCACACTTCCCATTGCTTTTGGCATATGATGGCACGGTGGGCTCAGTAGACCCGTTTTTCCCATTCCCCAGGCTCCAGAGGCTTTCTAGGAGCCTGGGGAGGGCAAAAACAGCCTTCCCCATCTGCTTGGAGGCCCTCTGGAGGCCGGAAACAGCCAGTTTCCCGACTTCTGGTGGGACCGGAAGGCCTGAAAACCAGTTGGGCGGTGCACACATGTGCGCTGGAGCTGAGCTAGGGCAACACTCGCGTGCCCACCAATCTGGCTCTACATGTCACTTGTGGCACCCATGCCATAGATTCGCCATCACGGCTATAGGACATATAGTCCAACCCCCTGAACAAGCATAAGAACCTACACCATTTCTGACAGATGGCAGTCCAGTCTCTTCTTGAAAGCCTCCAGGGATGAAGCTCCCACAACTTCCAAAGGCAACTTCTGTTCCATGAGTTGATTGTTCTCACTGTCAGAAAATTTCTCCTTCTTTCCATGTTGAATCTGTCCTTGTTCAGTTTCCATCCATGATTCCTTGTCTGGCCTTTGGGTGCTTTGGAAAATAGCTTGACCCCCTCCTCTGTGTGGCAGCCCCTCAAATATTGGAAGACTGCTATCCTGTCTCTCCTGGTCCTTCTATTCACTAGGCTTCTCTTCACTAGTCTTCTGTCCATCCATGGTTCACTCAGATGTCTTTCTTTCTTTCTTTCTTTCTTTCTTTCTTTCTTTCTTTCTTTCTTTCTTTCTTTCTTTCTTTCTTTCTTTCTTTCTTTCTTTCTTTCTTTTTCTCTTTCTTTCTTTCTTTTTCTTGTGCTTTGGAAAATAGCTTGACCCCCTCCTCTCTGCAAAACCCCCTCAGAGATTGGAAAACTGCTTTCTTGTCTCCCTTGGTCCTTCTCTTCACTAGACCAGCCATGCCCGGTTCCTGCAACCGTTCATCGTATGTTTTAGCCTCCAGTCCCCTTAGCATCCTGGTTGCTCTTCTCTGCACTTTTTCTAGACTCTCAACATCTTTTTTTATAGTGTGGTGACCACAACTGGATGCAGTACTCTAGGTGTGGTCTTACTAAGGCTTTATAGAGTGGTGTTAGTGCCTCGCGTGATCTTGACTGAATCCCTCTGTTAATGCAATTTAGGATTGCATCGGCTTTTTTGGCTGCTGCCGCTGCACACTGCAGACTCATATATGTGGCATGCTGGCTTCTTCAGGCTTGTGTCATCCAGATGCGTTGGTCAAAAGACTTTGTGGAGGCCAACATATCTGGAGGAGTAAAGGCTGCTCTTAAGAGCTTCGTTGACCCTCCAAAGAAAAGATCTGGGCTCCAATTCTCACTTTGCTAAAATGCAGGCAATATCTTTTTCCCCTCTTTTATTCTTTTCTCTTTTTTTTTGGATGTTGCTCCTGAATTGGGGATTAATCAAATGAAAAGACCATGAACTGCTTAGTTTAATTATTTATTTATTTGCTGAGGAATGCCGGAAGCCCAAAATACAGTATTTGTTTTGTTCTATTAAAACTGTGGAGCTCTGACATTTTGTTGTCCTCTGTTTGTTGTTATCCAAAAGCATTTAAATATTGCCGAGCTTTGCAAAATCCCATTCCAGACTTAGTAGCTTTCACTTCAAAGAATTGTCTTAACAGTTCCTGCAGTGATCTTTTGTATGTGCCAAAGGCTTCCTGTCTTTCCCCCCCCCATATAAAAAGGTGGGGGGGGAAGGCCTGGGGGTTGGCTCTTACTTCAAACCAAAAGCGCCGTTATAAATAGCTTAAAAATAACTTTAAAAGTTTTGTAATGAAAAAAAAAATCTTAAGATAGACGCACATGCATATCAGGGCATAAGACAGTAAGGCATTGTATAAAAATAATAATTCCTTGATTAGTCTGCCATGGAAGCGCTGCTAATTTTGCAGAGATTGTGAAAAAAAAAATCAAGATGGAGGCCTGATTGAAGTTCCATCTTTTTTCTTTTTAACATGCACACAACACCTGTTAAGATCCAACCTGAAAATAAGGAGGAATTTCCTAATGGTGAGAATTATTAAAGGGTAGCCTGACTCCCTGAATTGTGGATGCTCCATCACTGAAGGTTTTCAAGAAGAGACTGGGCAGCCATTTCTCCAGAATGATATAGGGCCATGATGGCGAACCTATGGCACGCCATATTGGTGGGCATGCAAGTGTTGCTTTAGCTCAGGTCCAATGTGCATGCGTGCGCCAGCCAGCTGATTTTCTGGTCCTACCGGAAGTCAGCAAACGGGCCATTTCTGGCCTTTGGAAGGCCTCTGGGTGGGTGGGGAAGGCCACTTTTGCCCTCTCTAGGCTCC
Source organism: Coluber constrictor foxii (assembly GCA_038048745.1). Classification (NCBI taxonomy): domain Eukaryota; kingdom Metazoa; phylum Chordata; class Lepidosauria; order Squamata; family Colubridae; genus Coluber; species Coluber constrictor. The sequence goes on along the minus strand of CM075973.1, from coordinate 16,555,727 downwards.
AGTAAAGCCTCTGGAGCCTGGGGAGGGCGAAAAACGGGCTACCGGGCCTACCGGGCCATCGCATGCCAAAAGCGTGGGGAACTTGGGAGGTGGGCATTCGCACATGCAGGAGGGAGGGGCAGGGCACATTGAATTATGGGTGTGGGCAGGCGTGTGCGCGACCCCCTCACGCTCCCCCTGCTTTTGGCACGTGACGACAAAAAGATTAGCCATCACTAGTATAGGGTCTCCAGCTTGACCAGGGGGTTGGACTAGGAGACCTCCAAGCCCTGTGATTCTGTGGATTTAGAATGGCCATTCATTCCTTGGGTGTCCTCCCCCTGCCCTTATCTGGCCAGAGACACTGTAGGATTATCATATCTGAGCTGCAATACCTGTAAAACCACTAGATGGTAGGTGAGAGCTGGATTTTTCTGTTAACCTTTGATGCCATCTAGTGGGCATGGAGATTTCTACAGCTCAAGTGTGAGAACTTTACGGAAAGTTAACACTAAGCTTTGATTACTGAAGACATTCTGTGGGTGAGTGTGCCGCGTTCAAAGTCACAAGTTATTAATGTGTCCTAAAATGAAAGCAAGGTGGAAAGTCTCTCCAAAATTGATTGAAGGGACCACAGAGACCATGTTGTGCATATTCTTGCAGGTTTCCGTGGCTGCTCTGCTGGGTGCTTTTTCCCTTTACCGTCCAATATAAATGGATCAAGAGAAGCAGAAAATGCTGCCCCAAAATGAAAAGATCTCAGTGGCATTTAATGCAGGGCCAGGAAAAAGCTCAGAAAGTCAAAAGAACACAGAATGCCCAATAATCCAATTTAAAAGAATGAATTAAAACTGCTTGGTTTTAGTCTCATTAATCTCATTGTTTCAATGAGGCCATTTATTTTTACAGGGTTTTTTTTTTTCAATTATACAATTGATTTTCTGAAATCGCTTGAGGAGTTTAAAAATACTGAGATGAAAAAAGAAGGTTCCCCTTTCTCCAAACATGCAAATCTTTCTTTGCATATTTTTCGGTGGATGGTGGGGACCTGGTCTTTCCCTGCCTGGTCCCCCTAATTGGACCATGGCTAGGAATCATAGATCTTGGAGTACCACTCAAGCAGCTGGACTCTCATTTGCATCAGCTGTAAACAAATGAAAGGTACAGGGCATGTAGTATTTAAAATAGATTTTTTAAAAAAGTATTATGAAGGAGAAAAGAAATCTATGCTAACTGAGCTTGCAGGAGAACGATCACTGTTGCTGGTCAGCCTTGGGCAATAGAGAGAACCTAACCATAGGTTTAATCATAATCATAATCGTAATTTGTGGCTTATGACTGAGCATATTCTGTGAATCATGATTAAGCAATGGCTTAATAGGTTGTGAAGATCAAAGCTAACTCCTCCGTTGTTGTGGATCACCAGAGCATTTTGTGCTGGACTGGACAAAAGAAGCTTATATGCAGTGATGGGATTCAGCCAGTTCGCACCACTTCGGGAGAGCCGGTTGTTAACTTTCTGAGCAGTTTGGTGAACTGGTTGTTGGAAGAAATCATTAGGGCAGAGAACCGGTTGTTAAATTATTTGAATCTCACCACTGGTTATATGGCTGAGTTTTGAGGGTTTGATGAAATTGAAGGGCCTACCTTTGTGATTTCCCTCCTTCCCTCCCTCCCTCTCCTTCCTTCCTTCCTTCCTTTCTTCTTTCTCTCCCTCCCTCCCTCTGTTGATTTTTGGGGTTTAATGAAATTAAAGGGTCTACTTTTGTAAATTAAGCCTGCCTGCCTGCCTGCCTGCCTGCTTTCTTTCTTTCTTTCTTTCTTTCTTTCTTTCTTTCTTTCTTTCTTTCTTTCTTTCTTTCTTTCTTTCTTTCCTTCCTTCCTTCCTTCCTTCCTTCCTTCCTTCCTTCCTTCCTTCCTTCCCTCCCTCCCTCCCTCCCTCCCTCCCTCCCTCCCTCCCTTCCTCTCTCCCTCCCTCCCTTGCTTTTCTTTCTTTCTTTCTTTCTTTCTTTCTTTCTTTCTTTCTTTCTTTCTTTCTTTCTTTCTTTCTTTCTTTCTTTCTTTCTTTCTTTCTTTCTTTCCTTCCTTCCTTCCTTCCTTCCTTCCTTCCTTCCTTCCTTCCTTCCTTCCCTCCTTCCTTCCTTCCCTCCCTCCCTCCCTCCCTCCCTCCCTCCTTCCTTCCTTTACTGAATAACAAAGTTGGAAGGGACCTTGGAGGTCTCCTAGTCCAACCCCCTGACGCTACACCATTTCAGACAAATGGCTGTCCAATCTCTTCTTGAAACCCTCCAGTGATGGAGCCCCCACAACTTCTCAAGGCAACTTCTGTTCCACCAGTTAATTACTCTCATTGTGAGGAAATTTCTTCTTGGTTCTAGAATAGAATGGAATTCTTTATTGGCCAGGTGTGATTGGACACACAAGGAATTGGTCTTTGGTGCCTGCGCTCTCAGTGTCCATAAAAAAAAAATACATTCATCAAGAATCAAAAGATATAACACTTAGTGATAGGCATAGGACACTAAATAAGCAATCAAAATCATGCTAGAAAATTAAATAACACAAAATAAATCGTAAAGATACAACCAACAAGGTTATAGTCGTAAGTAGAAAAGGAGATAGGTAATAGAAAGGTTGAGAATAATAATAGTAATACAGCCTTAGTTTGACAGTGTTGAGGGAATTATTTGTTTAGCAGAGTGATGGCGTTCGGGAAAAAACTGTCCTTGTGTCTAGTTGTTCTGGTGTGCAATGCTCTATAGTGTCGTTTTGACGGTCGGAGTTGAAACAGTTTATGTCCAGGATGCGAGGGGTCTGTAGATACTTTCTCAGCCCTCTTTTTGACTCGTGCAGTATACAGGTCCTCCATAGAAGGCAAGTTGGTAGCCATTGTTTTTTCTGCAGTTCTAATTATTCTAGTTTGGAGACATTAAATTAGATGTATTCAGCACTATCAAGTGCTGAATACTGCATTTGATAGTCCCTATATATTTTGTAGTCTTCAGGGGTGCATGCAAGGCTTTGGGGGAGGGGGGGTGTCGATCTTTATGTGCTGAGGAAGAGTTTCCGCTGCTTTGGTTTTTGCAAAAGGCCCATGGCCTCGAGACAAGACTTCCTCTGCAGTAGTGGCATCCATTGCCCAAAGCTGCAGCTAAATAGGTTTGTCACGCTTAGTTGCGCTGGGCTGCCCTGCCCCGTCCCCTGCAACCCGGTTTCCTCCGAGTGAGACCCTCCCAGAGGCCAGAGAAGGAGCTTAACAAAAAACACCTGTTGTAGAGGTTGCTTCAGCAGCTGTTGGCGGCATTTGGTGACTTCCTGGCTGGGCTGGGTCGTGAGAACGTTTTCACCACCTTGAGAATTGCCACTGTTGTTGATTCTAGATCAGGGGTCTCCAACCTTGGCAACTTTAAGACTTGTGGACTTCAATTCCCAGAGTTCCTCAGCCAGCACAGCTTCTGAGACCCTCCCAGAGGCCTTCTCTGGCCTCTGGGAGGGTCTCACTCGGAGGAAACCAGGAGACTTGTGGACTTCAACTCCCAGAAGAAGCAGTCCTGTTTTGAGTTACGACCAATATGGAGCCTGCCATACTGCAGACTATACCATACGATGAATGGTTGCAGGAACTGGGCATGGCTAGTCTAGTTGTTCTGCCCCAGCTTCAGATTCCCAGAGAAGGTGACACACACCAAGCTTCGCAAACACTGTTTAATTCCAAAGAAACCCCTTTCAAGAGTTCAGGCTTCCCGTGCAAAGGGTCCTTATCAAAGTTATTAAGAACAAAGCCCGACAAAGGTTGGCAATCAGCCCAGAAAACCAGATATGAGAAGTCGCTCGCTCTCCAAGATGCTCTGTATTAATGCTGTTTCTTTGTTTCTAGCAAGAAAGCACTAGCTGCATGTGACTTAAATAGGCTAAGGTAGTGGCCAATTATCCTCAAGCCCTACTCTCAAGTAGACCTCCTCCTCCTGAGTAGCCACTCCTGCCTTTTGGCAGCCCTGAGTACCTGAGCATTGAGGAGAGGCTCCTCCACTTTGCTCTCTCCACTGGAAGGAGCCTCTGGAGGTTCTGAAGGCCCTGGCTGAATCTCTGCCTCTGGCATCACATCCTCTTTGACCTCCTCGCTGTCGGATGCGAGCACAGGCTGTGCAGGCTGCTGTTGTGGCACCACACCAGCCTCCTCCTCATCGGGATCAGCCATGATCCGCGCAGGCCGCTGGCAGGCCACAACACTAGTGAAGAGAAGGACCAATGGTGACATGATAGTAGTCTTCCTATATATATATTTTCTGAGGTTTTCGCGGGTGTTTGTATGTAGGTCTTTGGTTATTCGGGTCTTCTCCCGCGTAAAATTGGAAGTATCTTGGCGACGTTTCGACGAAGTCTCATTCGTCATCTTCAAGCTGGTGTTCTCAGCTTCGTGCTTCCAGGAGCAATGTGTGATTGCAGCTGTCTCTTCCTTTTAACTGCTAGTGGGGGTGTGAGCTGATTGGGTGGGAGCTTGGCTGTGTTCTGATTGGGTGGAGGTATGTTCTGATTGGTTAGGGGCTTGGCTGTGCTCTGATTGGATGGGGGGTTGGTTGTGCTCTGATTGGCTGGGGGTGTGTTCTGTTTGGGTGGGGGCTTGGTTGTGCTCAGCTTAGTCTGAGTTGCAGGGGGATTTGAGCTGGTGAGCTGCATTGTTGTTGTTTGGCTTCGTGTTTGTGGCTGTGAGAGATCTTCATGGTGGGTGTTGGTCTGCTTCATGTATGGATTGGAGGGGTTAAAAGTGGATGTCTAGTGGTTTGAGTCTGCAGAAAGCAGACTCAAACCCACACTGATAATGAGGCACAACCAAGGACCAGAAGCCAGACCGCAGCTGCATCATTAGCCATTTTTAACCACTCCAATCCATACATGAAGCAGACCGACACCCACCATGAAGATCTCTCACGGCCACAAACACGAAGCCAAACAACAGCAACGCAACTCACCAGCTCTAATCCCCCTGCAACTCAGACTAGCGGACATTATGAGTAGTTTGGAGAACTGGCAAATACCACCTCTCGCTGGCCCCAGAGTGGGGTGGGAATAGAAATTTTGCAATATCCTTCCCCTGCCATGCCCACCAAGCCATGCCCATCAAGCCACACCACAGAACCGGTAGTAAAAGAAATTGGATTTCACCGCTGGCCTGTAGCCGCAGGGCACTCAGTTTTGTTCTGCCCCTGCTACGGACCCCAAAAACCGCAGCCCACACAAAGTCTGTACAAACCTTAGTTTACTAAATTAAATCAGTCTTTTTCAAATAAAGGCTGTTAATTAACTTTCTTAACAGCCTACAACTGTGATGGCGAATCTATGACACGAGTGCCACAGGTGGCACACGGAGCCATATCTGTGGGCATCCGAGTGTTGCCGTAGCTCAGCTCCAGCGCACATGTGGGCACCGCCCAGCAGATTTTTGGGCCAGCAGATTTCCCACCAGAAGTTGGGAAATGGGCTGTTTTCAGAAGGCCTCCAGGAGATGGGGAAAGCCATTTTTGCCCTCCCCAGGCTCCTAGAAAGCATCTGGAGCCTGGGGAGGGTGAAAAATGGGCCTACTAGGCCCATCATGCCATCGCGTGCTAAAAGTGGGGGGACTTGGGGGGTCACACACGCATGCGCAGGCTGCATTGAATTATGGGTGTGGGCACGTACATGGGCAGCCTCCCCGTGCTCCCCCCACTTTTGGCACGCAACGGCAAAAAGGTTAGCCATCATTGGCCTACAAGAATTCAAAGAATAAATAATCGTAATCTTACTAGGGTTGGCAGAAAGCCCAGAAACAATTTGCAGGAAACTGATCAGAGAACTAAGATCAGGACGCGAAGGAGAGTGAACGAAGTTGTTCCCTGCAAATTGCCTCAGTCGTCGTCCTTCCTTAAATAGGCTAAGGGAGTGGCCAATTAGCCCCAAGCCTTATTCTTGAGGAGACCTCCTCCTGAGGAGCCACTCCTGCCTTTTGGCAGCTCTGCGCGCCCATGCATCAAGAAGAGGCTCCTCCTCTTCGTCCTCTTCACATATGGGAGCTTCTGGAGGTTCTGAAGGCCCTGGCTAAATCCCCGCCTCTGGCATCATATCTTCTCCATTGTCTGACTCAAGTGCTAGCTGCACAGGCTGCTGGCGCAACACCACACCAGCCTCCTTGTCAGAATCAGCTACTAGCTGCACAGGCCGCTGACGGGCCACAACAGGTTGCCACTGGACCTTAGCGGTGCCCGCTTGGCCCTTAATTCTTTCCAAAAGTGCCTTGTCCCAAAACAGGGCAGGGTTATATTTTCTACCTAATTTATCCTCTTGGCATCTTCACCCCCTCCCGGTTTCATTTGGCAGAACCTTGGGAGGTTAATGTAATTGGAAGTCGCTGCTTCTGGTTCCTTGGCTCAGGTTTCTTGCTGGACCTCAAGGTTGAATTTGCTTTTATCGGCTCTCATTCAAAACATCTGTGCAGGAGTGACGCTGTCATTGCTCTGGGCCTTCTCGACTTCCCCATAAGATCCTGGGACCTCATTAGCTGTGCTGACGGGGGACTGTTTTAGCCCCACTCATCACTTTGGAGAAACCTGTTTAAAGACAAAGACATAGAAACAGAGAACCGAAGGAAAAGAGATCCAAGTAGGTTTGACTTAAAATGTTCAGGATCTTTATTATTAAGCCCAAGAAAGAAAAATCTCTGCAAGATTGCTCCAAACTCGATTGCAGAAAATACAACTTCAGTAACAGAGTGGTCAATGCCTGGAACGCACTACCTGACTCTGTAGTTTTTTCCCCAAACCCCCAAAACTTTAACCTTAAACTGTCTGCTCTTGACCTCACCCCATTCCTAAAAGGTGTGCATAAGTGCTCCAGTGTGCCTACCATCCCTGTCCTAATGTTCCTTTTTACTTACTCTTTTCATGTATTCAAATTATATTTATACTTTTACCTGTTATCTTATATATGCTTGACAATAAACTTACGATTATGATTAAGATCCAAACTGATCCAAAGACCAGAGGTTTAGTTTTCTGAGCTTTCGGACTCATGCTGGAACACATCCTCACGGAATTTCTCTCTACCAGCTATTCTGTGCCTAGTATCTATGTGGTGCCTGGTTGTGTGTGGCTTTCTAGTTGTTGATGGGGTGTTAACAGCCGGCTATTAACTCGTTGGTTGTTGTTTCCTTGTGCTGCCAAGTCCTCGGCTCCTAAGTACCTGACAGAATGGTGGTAAATCAGCACTCCTGTTGACTGACGAGGGCTCCGTTTCCCAGGCTTCAATCATTTCCCTGGCTGTTTTTGTACCTACTTGGCCAACAATCTTAAGTAGCTGTGAAATTGAATGTATGCCCTTGTCCACTGCAATGTGAGGCTACCGATGAGTTTGGCTCTCCTGGTCTGACCACTTGCTTGTGTTTCTGCAATCTGGTAACGTATTGCATAGAATAGCCCAAAGCACATCTTTTCCTAGAGAGAAGTTCTCTGGGTTCCAGCATGAGTCCGACAGCTCAGAAATGCCGAGGCAGGATACTGGCTTTATTAAGACTCGTAGTGGTGCAATGGTTAGAGTGCAGTACTCCAGGTTACTTCTGCTGACTGCTGGCTGCCTGCAATTTGGCAGTTCAAATCTCACCAGGCTCAAGGTTGACTCATCCTTCCATCCTTCTAAGCTGGGTAAAATGAGGACCCAGATTGTTGAGGGCAAGAGACTGACTCTGTAAACCATTTAGAGAGGACTGTAAAGCCCTGTGAAGCGGGTATATAAGTCTAAGTGCTATTGCCCTTCCTTCCTTCCTTCCTTCCTTCCTTCCTTCCTTCCTTCCTTCCTTCCTTCCTTCCTTCCTTCCTTCCTTCCTTCCTTCCTTCCTTCCTTCCCTCCCTCCCTCCCTCCCTCCCTCCCTCCCTCCCTCCCAGTGGTTAGAATGTAATATTGCAGGCTAACTTTGCTGACTGCCAGCAGTTTGATCCTGACCAACTCAAGGTTGACTCATCCTTCCATCCTTCTAAGCTGGGTAAAATGAGGACCCAGATTGTTGAGGGCAAGAGACTGACTCTGTAAACCATTTAGAGAGGACTGTAAAGCCCTGTGAAGCGGGTATATAAGTCTAACTACTGTTGCTATTGTTATTTCCCTTCCTTCCTTCCCTCCCTCCCTCCCTCCCTCCCTCCCTCCCTCCCTCCCTCCCTCCCAGTGGTTAGAATGTAATATTGCAGGCTAACTTTGCTGACTGCCAGCAGTTTGATCCTGACCAACTCAAGATTGACTCAGCCCTCCATCCTTCCAAGGTGGGCAAAATGAGGACCCAAATTGTTGGGGGCAGTAGGCTGACTCTGTAAACCGCTTAGAGTGGGCTGTAAAAGCACTGCGAAGCGGTATATAAATCCAAGGGCTATTGTTATTCTCCCACAAGTGTTTTTCAAATGGGGAGGGGGAGAATTTGATACGTCCTCTCTGCAGCCACAGGCGTGCATTCCTGTGCAGCGAGACAGGATCAACTTTTCAGCATTCCCACGGCCACAGGGGATTGTGGGAAAGCGTCTGTATGGAGGGAGCTGGAATGGTACATCAGAATAACAGAATTGGAAGGGACCTTGAAGGTCTTCTAGTCCAACCCCCTGCTCAGGCAGGAAACCCTATGCCATTCTGAACACATGGCTGTCCAATTTCTTCTTAAAAAACTCCAGTGATGGAGCATCTACAGCTTGAGTTTGAGTTTGAGTTTTATTGCATTTATATACCGCCCTTCTCCCCAAGGAGACTCAGGGCGGTTTACAGCCATATTAAAACAATCACGTATAAAAATTAAAACTAATAAAATAATTAAACTATTTGGCCGTAAAATTTAAAACCCCTAAAAACCCCTATTAAAATTAACACAAATTTAAGTCAGACCGGCTTGATGAAATAGTAGGGTCTTCAGGGCTCGTCGGAAGGCACGGAGGTCAGGAATCTTTCTTATATCCGGGGGTAGTTCATTCCATAGGGCTGGGGCTCCCACAGAGAATGCTCTCCCCCTGGGGGCTTCCCGTCGGCATTGTCTGACAGATGGCACTCTGAGGAGGCCCTCTCTCTGAGAGCGTATCGGGCGGTGGGAGGTATTCATTGGCAGAAGACGGTCCTGTAAATATCCCGGTTCTAAGCCATGGAGCGCTTTGAAGATGGTAACTAACACCTTGAAACGCACCCGGAAGACCACCGGAAGCCAGTGCAGCTTGCGCAAGAGGGGAGTTACCCGGGAGCGACGAGTCGCTCCCATAATCACTTGTGCGGCCGCATTCTGGACCAGCTGAAGTCTCCGGGTGCTCCTCAAGGGGAGCCCCATGTAGAGAGCATTACAGTAGTCCAAACGGGAAGTGACTTCTGAAGGAAAGACGGTCCTTTGGTTCATCGTTCTCACTGTTAGGAAATCCCTCCTTAGTTCTAAGTTGCTTCTCTCCTAGTTTAGTTTCCATCCATTGTTTCTTGTTCTACCCTCAAGGGGCTTCGGAGAATAGCTTGACAGCCTCTTCTTTGTGGCAACCCCTGAAATATTGGAACACTGCTCTCATGTCACCTCTAGTCCTTCTTTTCACTAGACTAGCCATACCAAATGCTTTTTGCTTTCAGGTTCTTGCTTGCTGCATTCCCATCTGAGTAATTACATAGCTTGGAAATGACAACGTTAAGATTAATTTGAGCCATGCCCAGATTAGGGAGACTAAAGTGCTCCGTGGAAAGGAGGAAGAAGGGAACCGACTGGCCTCGGTCCCCTCCCTTCCCCGGATGTCTGTGTGTTCCAAGCAGGCTGTTGGGTTTTCTGGGAAGAAAGAGGTTTTTGAATCTCATCCCTTTTTCTCTCCAGCACGCCGGATGCTATGAGGGGGTGCATACTGAAAACTAGTAACTGCCCAGAAGCAAAATTGTAAGAAACGGGAGAATTAGTTTTCCGGAAGCTGCTATTTGCTGGATGTGAAATTTCAGATTTTAAAAAAGACAGCCGTTCCAAAAGCAGGGAAGAAATCTTTGATCCTCCAGAACAGCGGTCACCAACTGGTGGTCCACGAGAAAATTTTGGCGGCCCACAGAATAATTATTTGCATTTTTTATATTGCACTAAATCAGGGGTCCTTAAACGACAGCCCCTGGGCCGGATACGCGCAATGAACTTTTGTGTTGCTGCAGAGAGTCTCCCCCTTCAGGGTCTTTTTGTGTGGGTCAGAGGGGGGCAGGAATTCTGACTTGGGGTCTGCTTTGGCCTCCTGGTGTGAGGCTTTGGGCAAAGGCGGGAGGGAAGTGCCGCTGATGCCGAAGAGCCGAAGGGCCTCATTCCAGTGGGACTGCATCATGGCCTGGAACTGGCTGATCATCTCAGCCCGCTGAGCCTCCAGGTGCCGATACCTGGCCTTGCACTTCCGCAGGTCTTCCCTCTACTTAGAAAGCCTATGCTCCTAGTCCTCAGTGAGGTGCTTCAGCTGAGCCTCCTTCTCGGTCAGATCCAATTTGAACTGAGCTGTTTTGCCAACTCTTTCTCCTGGGGGCTGCTTAGTTCCTACAACTGCTTCCTGTTCGGGTCCTAAGGAGCCCGTGCAGGCAGGCGAGGAGGGGCTGGGAGGGGAGAGGAGGGGTGAGTAGTGGCCAAGAGTGACAACAAGTTGGCCACACCCACCCAGTCACATGACCACGCCCACCCAGCCACGCCCACCCAGCTGGTCTTTAAGCAGATCATATTAGTGGTCCCCGGGTTTAAAATTATGAATTTAGTGATCCAAAAGATTGGTGATCCCTGCTCCAGAAGATACTCCAGGTCTTTGCATGAATTATTTTTGGAAGAAAAACTTCTTCTGTTCCACAGACCTACCTTTTAAAGTAGCGTAAAATTGAGATGATCTTGTGGTTCATGTCTCCTCTGATGAGTTTTCATTAGACCGGGAAAAAAATCCCTTTGGGGTGGGAGAGGGGCGGGCGGGTGGATGGATTTATCCAGGTTTCTTTGCACGGGCTTTGTGTTGTACCTTGTTGGAACAGACTCTGCTAATGTTGCCGCACCAGATTTGATAGTGTCCATTTTACTTGACGCGCTCGCTTCTCACACCCGTTGCTCCTTCCTTATACACGAGACTTCTTGTCTTCTCTCCAGCACAGTGAGGCTCGCTGCCATCTTTCACAATAAGCATTCTCAAAACATTGCATGTCACGCTCGGTTGTCAGCTCACAGTCAAGATAAATCCGCAGCTAAGCTTTCAATTATGTGCAACTTCACAGCTTTTATTCGGGAGGAGTTTGGTAGCACCTTTTCTGACAAATCTCACTTCATCAGGGGCATGGAGAGGCTCCACTGTCGTGGGATGGAGGGAGGCGGGGGGAAGATGGAGGGGTTGACACGCAGATGGGTGGCTGTAGATAGATAATTCATAAAAGAACCTTCTTGCTTAACAATGGCAGCGTGTTGAAAAACCATGCTGTGGTGGCATAGTGGTTAAAGGGCAGTATTGCAGGCTGACTCTGCCCACAGCCAGGAGTTCAATCCTGACCGCCTTCCCTCTTTCTGAGGTGGGTAAAATGAGGACCCAGATTGTTGGGGGCAATAGGCTGACTCTGTAAACCTCTTAGAGAGGGCTGGAAAGCGCTGTGAAGTGGTATATAAATCTAAGTGCTATTGCTATTTATCTCTCTCTATCATCTCTCTCTCTCTACGGGTAGCATCCCTCTATCTATCTACCTCTCTGTGTCTCGCTTTCTCTCTCGCCGTGGTAGTTCAGTGGTTAGAATACAGAATTGCCGGTTGACTCTGCTGACTGCCAGGAGTTCAATCCTGACCGCTTCAAGGGGGACTCAGCTTTCCATCCTTCTGAGGTGGGTAAAATGAGGACCCAGATTATTTGGGGCAACATGCTGACTCTGTAAACCGCTTAGAGAATGCTGTAAAGCACCATGAAGCGGTATATAAGTGCTATTGCGTTGATTGAGATCTTTGGATACAATGGATTTTTAATACATTGCAGTTATGATCAAAAGGCTCTTGATTTCTGTTTTTTGGGTATGGTTATTAAGAGTACCATAGACTGCCAAAAGAGCCGGTCAATCAGCCATTCAATCCTGGACCAAAAAATGATTGTTTTCTTTCAAGATGAGCAACATCAGCAAAAAAAAAAAAAAAACCATCATGGTTTCCTCCCATGATGGTGAAATCCTGATGAACTAGAAGACAATTTTGCTTGGTGTGATAGAAGGAAATGAAGACAGGACATCAGGAGATGGGTAGGGTCAAAGGGATTACTTGAATGCCCTGGGAAGATCTATGAGTTGTCATAAAAAGCAGGTCAAAATGAAGAGTGTTCATCTATGACAGTGAGTACGATCTATCAGTGGAACGGCTTGCCTCCAGAAGTTGTGGCTGCTCCATGCCTGGAGACTTTAAGAAGAGACTGGACAGCATTTGTCCAGAATGATGTAGGGCCGTGATGGCGAACCTGTGGCACATGTGCCACAGGTGGCACGCGGAGCCATATTGGTGGGCATACAAGCTGAGCTCCAGTGTGCATGCATGTGCCAGCTAGCTGATTTTCAGGCCTTCTGAACCCACTAGAAGTCAGGAAACACGCTGTTTCTGGTCTCTGGAGGGTCTCAGGGGAGGGGGGGGGGTGAGGAAGGCCCGTTTTTCACTCTCCCCAGGCTCCAGAGGCTTTCCAGGAGCCTGGGGAGGGTAAAAATGGCCTCCCCGAGCCGGAGGCCCTCCAGAGGCCAGAAATGGCCTGTTTCCTGACTTCCGGTGGGACCGGAAGTACTGTTTTTCACTCTCCCCAGGCTCCAGAACCTTTCTAGGTGCCTGGGGAGGGCAAAAATGGCCTTCCCCACCCCTCTGGAGGCCAGAAATGGCTTGTTTCCCGACTTCAGGTTCCACTGGAAGTCCAGTGGGCCACCGTACCATAGCATGCCAAAAGTGGGGGAAGGAGGGGGGTGTTGTATGCAAATGCGCAGGGGGCGGGGCACATAGAATTATGGGTGTGGGCACATGTGCGCATGACCCGCTTGAGGAGGGGTTGGGCTAGAAGACCTCCAAGGTCCCTATGTTCTATCTGTGCAGGATTGTACTCCAATTCAGTGACCCCTCTTAGTTTTGTTTCTTTTTCAGCGTTCTGTGCTTTAGCTTTAATCTTGACTTCTGGGTTAGTCCATTAAAATAAATCAACAAAACATACATAAATAAAAGCCCAGAAATAAGAAAATAACTAATTCACCTCCAAAATAATACAACAGTTACATTGTATTATAAATAAAGAATCAATAATACAACATTTTAATTATGTTGCAAAAGCTTTTGGCATGGAGGAGCCATAGTTTTCCAAAACTCTAATCTTGCTTCAATCCAGAACAAACACGCAAGCAAAATATCTACTGCTTTAAAAATGATGAGTTGATGAGCAAAGATTTGAAATACGCTTATTTGGTAGAACTGCAAGGGAAGACTCTAAAATAACATTTTAAAAACCTTTGCCAGTTTTTAGTACCTGTAAAAAACTCGAGCGAGATTATGAGATTCCTTCACACCTCAATCTTGAGGGATTCCACGTGGGCATCAGAAGTGGGTTTCAGCAGGTTCTGACCAGTTCTGGAGAACCGGTAGCGGAAATTTTGAGTAGTTCAGAGAACCAGTAGTAAAAATTCTGACTGGCCCCATCCCCATCTATTCTCTGCCTTAGCAAGTCCCAGCTGATTGGGAGGAACTGGGGATTTTGCAGTATCCTTCCCCTGGAGTAGGGTGGAAATGGAGATTTTACAGTATGCTTCCCCTGCCACACCCACCAAGCAACGCCCACCAATCCATGCCACGCCCACAGAACCGGTAGTAAAAAAATTTTGAAACCACCACTGGTGGGCATGGAATTTGGTTTTCCTTGCTTATAGAAGTCATGCACATTTTCCCCATCAACTGATGGTGCCATTACCTTGACATCCATTATGCTCAGCAGCGCACGGAAGCCAGAGACTCATTTCAGAAGCAGTAAGTTAAGAAAGCAACAACAGGGTATTGGTGCAAATCAGAGAAAATGGGGTGTGGTGGGTGAGCAGAATTTTGATTTAAACGGCTCTAGATAGAGGCAGTGCCCTGATCCTTGGCATTTCTGGCAGAGGTTTTCAAATCACAGATTTTGGGTTCTGCCAGCGAGAGAAGATTGGAGAGGCCGCATGTAGTCAAAATGCAGGTCTCTTTAAAAGTGGGAGAAAAAAAAATGCTTGTTTGGTACTTTAACTCCAGACTGTGCCAGGCTGTCAGTTGGAGATGGGAAACTGTCCACCGAAGAATGCAAAAAACAATCAGCGGTATTGAAGCCAAAGAAAAAGTGCAAGGGCTTGTCTATTCTGATATGCTTTGGCTGATACCCAAACTCCCTGCTTTTTTTTTTGTTGCTGTTGTTGTTGTTTGCTTCTGAATAAAAATAAGGGAGAAATCTGCCCATGGTATTGGATCTTGAAGCTGTCTTACCTGTGTTTGAAGCATCTCCGGGAATATGGGTGCGCCCCCATTACTGATTTTATGGAATACCCAGAAGGTTATTCATTGCTCCATTTGCTCTTCCACGTGTTAAACATTTGGAGAGATAGTCAGGCTACAAAAGGATCTGTTGCTAGTTCCAGTTTCCACCAAAGAGAAACACGTTCCTGTTCATTTCAGAAAAACAAAGAGTTAGAAGGGAGCTTGGAGGTCTTCTAGACTAACCTCCTGCCCAGTTTAGAAATCCTTAGACCTTCCTAGTCAACCTTTGCTTGAAGACTTCCAATGATGGAACCTGTGTGAGATCCAAGATGTGGTAGCTGACTGTTCCACTGCTTAATAGCTTCAATAGGCAGGAAATCCCTGCTTCTTTGAGTTTGAATCTCTTTTTGCGAAGTTTCCACCCATTGGTTCTTATTGTACCTTTGAGCCAGGGGTGAAATGTGCCCGGTTCGGATCGGATCACCTGATCCGGTAGCGATGGCAGCGGGTGGTTTGAAGAACCAGTAGCAAAAATCCTTGCCCCCTCCCTCCCCCCATGCCCAGCTGAGCTGCGCGATCATCAGAGGCTTTTTTTTTTTTACTTTTACTTTTAAAAGCTTTACTTTTTTCTCCAACCCCTTCGGCGGAAAAGATGCTTTTAAAAGTAAAAAAAACCCCACAAGCCTCTGATGATCACGCAGCTCAGCTGGGATCGTCAGAGGCTTTTAAAAGCATTTTAAGCCACAGAGGTTGTAGAAAAAAATGCTTTTCAAAGGCTCTGATGATCCCAGCTGAGTTGCCTGATCGTCAGAGGCTTTTAAAAACATCTTTTCCCTGCAATCTCTTTGGCTGAAGAGGTTGGAGAAAAAATGCTTTTAAAAGTTAAAAAAAAAAAGTTGGCCACGCCCACCCAGTCACATTACCCCCCCTAAGCCACGCCCACAGAACTGGTAGTCACAAATTTTACATTTCACCCCTGCTTTGAGCACTAGGGAGAATAAAGCCACGCCACTTCCTGTGATGCCCTTTCAATTACCGTATTTTCCGGCGTATAAGACGACTGGGCGTATAAGACGACCCTCCTCAGAGCCATTTAAGGCTCGTCAGAGCCTTATGGGCTGGTCTGCCTGGTTACAGGAGAATGAGACCCGGCGTATAAGACGACCCCCGACTTTTGAGAAGATTTTTGTGTGTTAGAAAGTAGTCTTATACGCAGGAAAATACAGTATTTGGAAGACTGCTACTGTATCTCACCTGAGCTGCCTTTCCCTTAAGCTAAATACACTCCGTTTTTAAAATTGTTTTTGTCGTAAGATTTAACCTCCAAGCCCCTCATGTGCTTCATTAGGGAAGAAAAACCAAAAGTAGACATATGGACCGGGTGAAACCAGGCTTAATAGCAGGAACTGTGAGGGAGATCTTGGAGTCTTAATGTAGCGGTCACCAACTGGTGGTCCGTGGACCACTAGTGGTCCGCAAGAAAATTTTGGTGGTCCGTAGAAAAATTATTTGCATTTTTTATATTGCATTAAATCAGGGGTCCTGAAACTAAGGCTCCTAGGCCGGATACACGCAATGAATGGTTGTGTTGCTACAACCTCTGCGGTCTTTTTGTGTGGGTCGGAGGGGCAGAAATTCCAACTTGGGGTCTGCTTCGGCCTCCTGGTGTGGGGCTTTGGGCAAAGGCTAGAAGGAACGGCCACTGATGGCGAAAGGCCAAGGGCCTCATTCCAGAGGGACAGCATCATGGCCTGGAACTGGCTGACCATCTCAGGCTGCTGAGCCTCCAGGTGCCGGTACCTGGCCTTGCACTCCCACAGGTCTTCCTTCTGCTTGGAAAGCCTATGCTCGGAGTGCTCAGTGAGGTGCTTCGGCTGAGCCTCCTTCTCGGTCAGATCCAATTTGAACTGAGCTGTTTTGCCAACTCTTTCTCCTGGTGGCTGCTTAGCTCCAACAACTGCTTCCTGTTGGGGCCCTAAGGATCCTGGGGAGGTGAGGAGTGGCTGGCAGGGGAGGGGCGAGTAGAGGCTGGCAAGGCGCACCTCCACATGAGTGACATCAAGTTGGCCAAGCCCACCCAGTCACATGACCAAGCCACGCCCACCCAGCTGGTCATTAGACAGATCGTATTAGTGGTCTGCAGGATTTAAAATTATGAATTTAGTGGTCCCTGAGGTCCGAAAGGTTGGGGACCCCTGTCTTAGTGGACAACCAGCTAAATTGGAGCCAGCAGTGTGCAGCGGCAGCCAAAAAAACCAATGTAATCCTAAACTGCATTAATAGAGAGATACAATCAAGATCAAGGGAGGTACTCATTCCACTCTGTAAAGCCTTAATAAGACCACACCTAGAAGTAGGTGCATCCAGTTTTGATCATCACACTATAAAAAAGATGTTGAGACTCTAGAAAAAGTGCAGAGAAGAGCAACCAGGATGATGAGGGGACTGGAGGGTAAAACATATGATGAACGGTTGCAGGAACTGTGCCTGGCTAGTCCAGGGAAGAGAAGGACCAGGGGAGACATGAGAGCAGTCTTCCAATATTTGAGGGGCTGCCACAGAGAGGAGGGGGTCAAGCTATTCTCCAAAGCACAAGAGAAAGAAAGGAAGGAAGGAAGGAAGGAAGGAAGGAAGGAAGGAAGGAAGGAAGGAAGAAAGAAAGAAAGAAAGAAAGAAAGAAAGAGAAAGAAAGAAAGAAAGAAAGAAAGAAAGAAAGAAAGAAAGAAAGAAAGAAAGAAAGAAAGAAAGAAAGACAAACAAGGGAGGGATGAAGGAAAGGAAAGGGAAGGGAAGGGAAGGGAAGGGAAGGAAGGAAGGAAGGAAGGAAGGAAGGAAGGAAGGAAGGAGACATCTGAGCGAACCATGGATGGATGGATGGACAGAAGACATGGCTAGTCTAGTGAAGAGAAGGACCAGGGGAGACAGGATAGCAGTCTTCCAATACTTGAGGGGCTGCCACAGAGAGGAGGGGATCAAGCTATTGTCCAAAGCACCCGAAGGCCAGACAAGAAATAATGGATGGAAACTGACCAAGGAGAGATTCAACCTGGAAATAAGGGGAAATTTTCTGACAGAACAATCAACCCATGGAACAGAAGTTGCCTTCAGAAGTTGTAGGAGCTTCATCTCTGGAAGCTTTCAAGAAGAGACTGGACTGCCCTCTGTCAGAAGTGGTGTGGGGTCTCCTGCTTGGGTGGAGGCTTGGACTGGGTGACCAACAAGGTCCCTTCCAACTCTATTAATCTGTATCTCTTGCTCTTATGTGTTCTTTCATTTCCTCAACATCCTTTTTTTATTGTGGCAACCAGACCTGGACACAGAGTTCCAGGTATGGTGGCCTCACCATGGCAGCCTACTGTATGACTATCATGTTCCATGTTCTCAGCATTAAGTCTCTGTTGATGGAGCCCAAGATTGTTCTGGCTCTTTGTGCTTTAAGCTGTGGCTATGAGGAGACTTAGATCCTTCTCACTAGTACTAACCAAGGACCACCTATCAAAAGGGACCTTGGAGGTCTTCCAGTCCAACCCCCTGTTTGGGCAAGAGACCTATTCCACTGTGGACAAATAGCTGTCCAGTTTCTTCTTAAAAGCTTCCAGTGTTGAAGCACCCATAACTTCTGGAGGCAAATTGTTTGACTGATTAATTGTTCTCACTCATTAATTTCTCCTTAGTCCTAAATTGGCTTGATAAGTTTCTATCTATTACTTCCTGTCTTGTCCTTATGTGCTTTGGAGAATAGGTTGAACCCCTCAAAATCTGGATGCAGTCATGTTACCCCTAGTCTTCTCTTCATTAGATTAGTCATAACAATTATAGTACAATTGTAAGTACTGTATTTTCCTGCGTATAAGACTACTTTCTAACACACAAAAATCTTCTCAAAAGTCGGGGGTCGTCTTATACGCCGGGTCTCATTCTCCTGTAACCAGGCAGACCAGCCCATAAGGCTCTGACAAGCCTTAAATGGCTCTGAGGAGGGTCGTCTTATACGCCCAGTCATTTTATACGCCGGAAAATACGGTACAATTATAACTTTACATCTTACTTCTTACTCTGGTTACAGCATAACTCTCTTTTTGCTATAATCTTCTAGTCTGTCTAATCAAAGCCATAAATCATAAGTTCATTTTTTTTCAGGTTTCATTCCAAAAGTCTATTCAGATTTCCAGTCAGCAATAAACATAGATGTTATCTTTTTTTTTCTGATAAACAAAACCAATTTAGCCATCTCAGTTCCATTATCTTCACTAGCCATTCCTCTGTTGTTAGTAATACTAAATTTCCCCAATATTGTCCATATAATAGTCTCACTGCAATTATCATCCATAAAAACCTAGTTCCATGACAACTTTAGCCTGTCTTCTGAGATGTTAATAATCCCCACTGGCTTTATGCCATCCGCAAATCTGATGAAGTGCCATTCTCTTCTCTCATACTTATATGCTGCATTGTGAATCATTTATTTTATTTAATTATTTATTAGTTCAATTTATATGCCGCCCTTCTTCGGAGACTCAGGGCGGCTTACAATGCATTAAGCAATAGCCTTCATACCTTTGTATATACCTGCTTAGTAGGGCTTTCGGGCCCTCCTAAGCGGTGTTCTTTTTTATACAAAGTCATCTTATTGTCCCCACAATCTGGGTCCTCATTTTACCTACCTCGGAAGGATGGAAGGCTGAGTCAACCTTGAGCCTGGTGAGATTTGAACTTGCAGTAATTGCAGGCAGCTGACAACTTAAGTGCTACTTTAACAGCACTTAGTTCACTGTGCCACCAGGCTCCTATACTTCCCTCCTGTATGGAGCACTGATAGAAAGCTGAATGAACTCTGAGGTTGCTGAAGTGGGCAGTGAGGTCATATCCTCTTCACCCTGTCATTTGGAGGAGGCAAAATAGATGGGTCGGTTGGTTTGTTTCAGAAAATATATGCCCATGTTAAATTAATAATTCTGGGCCACTAACAAACAATGCACAGACAAAACTACATGATCAAACCTGTATAAAATCATACCTCCATCCCTGTTGTCGCCTGTCAGCTGCCGGCCCTCCAGCAGCCAAATCAGAGAAGGAGGAGGCGTGGGAGTCAGAATCAGCATCAAGGCAACCTGAGAGCTCCGAGGGAGAAGAGGGAATGGAGTTGGCAGAGAGAGAGAGAGACAGGGGGAGCCTGGGCCATTTGTCAGCCCTCAGATGGAGAGTCAACAGCCCCAGATCTGGAGGTGGCTGATGAGGAAGAGGAGGAACAGCTGAGTCCAGTGCCTGACACACGGATGCAGAAGGCAGAGGAGAGGAGAGCAGTGGAAATCTATGGGCTGGTTCTTGGGACGGAAGAGCCACCGCTGCTAGCGAGGCGCCACCCTAGCTCTAGAGATAAAAGACAGGGGGCAGAGATGAATAGATGTGCCAGACAACTATTCATCTTCCAGCTGGACAGACTTGTTAGCCTCGTTGAGAGAGAAACTTTTTGCTGGATCTGCTGGCACTCCTAATAAAGGAATCATTGATTTAACTTCAGAGGGTTTGTCATGTTTGGGGAGCTGGGTGAGAACAACTCCAGTCCAAGCAAGACTGCATTCTTAGCTGCTTTGTTCAAAGCATACTTTGTGACATGGGGCGGACCTTGTTGAGAACAGAGGAGGTCCCAAGAAGGGACGGGTTATATTCTGTGAAGCCCCCTCCCCACCGGTCCTCAATTTCTAGGCTAACCTTCTCTTCGTAGCATCTGTGAGCCCACCAGGAAGGCCCTGGAGGTCTTTGTACAGAGATAGACTGCCTTTGTATAGTGAGGTTCAGCACCCATGCATTTTTATTATCCCATCTCCTTCCACTTATGACTGTATGACTGTAACCTTGTTGCTGGTATCCTTACGATTTATATTGATATTGTTTCCTGATTGCTTATTTGTACCCTACGACTATCATTAAGTGTTGTAGCTTATGATGATTGATGAACGTATCTTTTCTTTTTATGTACACTGAGAGCATATGCACCAAAGACAAATTCCTTGTGTATCCAATCACACTTGGTCAATAAAAAAGTTCTATTCTATTCTATTCTATTCTATTCTATTCTATTCTATTCTATTCTATTCTATTCTATTCTATTCTATTCTATTCTATTCTATTCTATTCTATTCTATTCCTGTTCTGTTCTGTTCTGTTCTGTTCTGTTCTGTTCTATTCTATTCTATTCTATTCTATTCTATTCTATTCTATTCTATTCTATTCTATTCTATTCTATTCTATTCTATTCTATTCCATTCCATTCCATTCCATTCCATTCCATTCCATTCCATTCCATTCCATTCCCTCCTCTTGCAATGTGAGTTTGCCATATGCTCAAAACTAAAAGCTGCCATGTATGAACAATCTTTACAGAATTCTTTATTGGCCAAGTGCGATTGGACACACGAGGAATTCGTCTCCGGCGCATAAGCTCTCAGTGTGCATACAAACAACAAAGTGATGGGTCCTGGGTCATAAATCATAGTTGGAATCATTAATCTTATGACTAATCACTTGACAACAAGTGATACATCGTAAGAGACTGATAGGAGAAGGTAGTAGGAAAGATGAGAAGGTGAGAAGGATAAATAGCAGTGCAGCCTACTACATGGGTACCAGCCTACGACTAATTGTTGCTGTAACTTTGGGACTAGAGGCACAGAGCTTTCTTAAGCTGAAGGCTGCAGCTGGCTAGGTGGGGTACTCTTATCCCCAATGAGCAAAAAACCAAATTTGGAACGAATTCAGCAAGTGTTTCAAAGAGAGATGCAATTACGTTAATGACTCTTCGTATGATTGCTCCTATGTTTACTCTCTCCCATTGCAAATTGCAGTTTACCACGGCAAACTGTTAAGGTGGGGTGGGGGCAGGTTGGGTCCCCTAGCCTGAATCAGTGTGGGCTAAAAAACAAAATCCTGTGTTTGGCTGAGATTCCTTAAAGTTAATTAGGCATCTAGACACACACACACACACACACACACACACGCAGAGAGAGAGAGAGAGAGAGAGAGAGAGAGAGAGAGAGAGAGAGAGAGAGAGAGAGAGAGAGACACACACACACACACACACACACACACATTTCTGCAAGAGCTTGAATAAAACGAAAAGCAAGGCTTGATTTTTGTAGCAGGGATCCAGTTTACCTAAAGCAGGGGTAGGCAACCTGCGGCTCTGGAGCCGCCTGTGGCTCCTTCATCCCTCCGCTGCTGCTCCTTGTCGCTCCACAATATATTGCTAATTGATAGGGCTTTCAGTTAGAATAGGTAGAGGAAAAAGGACGCCACGCTAGGTAGAGACATTATGGTGGGGGGGGGGGGACTGGACTTCCGGTTGGCTCCAGAATTGAATGGGGGCTTCCGGTTAGGGCCTTTGTTGCTCTTAGAGTGTTTAAGGTTGCTGACCTCTGTCCTAAAAGAAAGGATCTCTCTCTGTGGTTTCCTGCGGGGTGGGAGTGGGGGTACGATCCTCTTAGGGGGTTATTATCTTCTTCCCTAAGATAAGACCCTCTCCCCACACCCCACCTCCTCTGCCTGGGCTCCTCTCCTTGTCTGCCAGAGGCAAATTTGCAGCTTCAGCACTTCCCAGCAGCGGTTCGATCCCTGCCACAAACACATACGGCTTCTGTAAATCCTGGATGGGCTTGGACCGCTTCTGCCATGCTTTCCCTCCCTCCTTCCCTCCTTCCCACGCCCACCTTCTGCCGTTCCCTCTCTTCCAGGAGGTTAACTCCGTAGGCGGGCAGGCCTGGTTTGTCATTTGAACCTCCATAAGAGGGGGTAGGTGGGGGGAAAGGATAAGTGCGTAGGAGCGGAGACAATAACGGCTGATAGTGAGGCAAACTCAGACCAAGTTTTAAGAGTCTGTTGTGAGATGAAAGTGGAAGCAGCTTCTCAAGGAACTGCACTCAAAGCTCGCTTTCCATTCTGAGCAAACGTTTTATGATATCTCGACTGCCCTTTTCCTTTAACTCCCATGTTTTTCAAACTTGAGAAGTTTTAAGAGGGGCGAACATCTATCCCCCAGAATTCTCCCTGGCTGGCTAGGGAATTCTGGGAGTTGAAGTCCACCCGTCTTAAAGTTCCAAAGTTTGGGGGGAAAAAGCATTGGTTTTTAAACTGAAAAACCAAACCGTGCTCACATTCTCCCACCCCAACACACACACACACATACAAACACAAACACACACACACACACACACACACACACACACACACACTGCTGTGAAGAAGCATCTCAGTGGCTCGCCTGCTTTTTGACTTGCTTGGGTTTCAACTGCCCCCCCTCCACCCCCAACCCTTTATTAGCTTGTGCTGGGTTACATAATTGACATCCGAAAGATCAGCGTGGGCAAGATAATTGAAAAGTAGAGCTCTTTCATGGTGTAATTATGCATCCCCCACCCCAGCACGGCTTTAAGATTTGCTAATAATGAACGTTCACTTCCTGCATCCTTTTCTCCTTCCTCTGGGCTTTGTGGTTTTTTTACAGCAGCCAACTCTTTCTTTCTTTCTTTCTTTCTTTCTTTCTTTCTTTCTTTCTTTCTTTCTTTCTTCTTTCTTTCTTTCTTTCTTTCTTTCTTTCTTTTCTTTTTTCTTTCTTTCTTTCTTTCTTTCTTTCTTTCTTCTTTCTTTCTTTCTTTCTTTCTTTCTTTCTTTCTTTCCTTCCTTCCTTCCTTCCTTCCTTCCTTCCTTCCTTCCTTTTTTCTTTTTCCCTCCCTTCCTCCCTCTTTCTTTCTTCCTTCATTCCTTCCATCTCTCCCTCCCTCCTCCCCTTCCTTCCTTCCTTCCTTTTTTTCTTCCTTCCTTCCTTCCTTTTTTCTTTTTCCTCCCACTCTCCCTCTTCCTTCCTTCCTTCCTTCCTTCCTTCCTTCCTTCCTTCCTTCCTTCTCTCCCTCCCTCCCTCCCTCCCTCCCTTCCCTTCCTTCCTTCCTTCCTTCCTTCCTTCCTTCCTTCCTTCCTTCCTTCCTTCCTTTTTTCTTTTTCCCTCCCTCCCTTCCTCCCTCTTTCTTTCTTCCTTCATTCCTTCCATCTCTCCCTCCCTCCCTCCCTCCTCCCCTTCCTTCCTTCCTTCCTTTTTTTCTTCCTTCCTTCCTTTTTTCTTTTCCCTCCCACTCTCCCTCTTCCTTCCTTCCTCCCTCCCTCCCTCCCTCCCTCTCCTTCCTTCTTCCTTCCTTCCTTCCTTCCCTTCCTTTCTCCCTCCCTCCCTCTCCTTCCTTCCTTCCTTCCTTCCTTCCCTTCCCTTCCCTTCCCTTCCCTTCCCTTCCTTTCTCCCTCCCTCTCCTTCCTTCCTTCCTTCCTTCCTTCCTTCCTTCCTTCCTTCCTTCCTTCCTTCCTTCCTTCCTTCCTTCCTTCCTTCCTTCCCTTCCCTTCCCTTCCCTTCCCTTCCCTTCCCTTCCCTTCCCTTCCCTTCCTTTCTCCCTCCCTCCTCTCCTTCCTTCCTTCCTTCCTTCCTTCCTTCCTTCCTTCCTTCCTTCCTTCCTTCCTTCCTTCCTTCCTTCCTTCCTCCCTCCCTCCCTCCCTCCCTCCCTCCCTCCCTCCCTCCCTCCTTCCTTCCTTCCTTCCTTCCTTCCTTCCTTCCTTCCTTCCTTCCTTCCTTCCTTCTTCTTTCCCTCCCTCCCTCCCTCCTTGCATTCTTAGCTGCTTTGTTCAAAGCATACTTTGTGACATGGGGCGGACCTTGTTGAGAGCAGAGGAGGTCCCAAGAAGGGACGGGTTATATTCTGTGAAGCCCCCTCCCCACCGGTCCTCAATTTCTAGGCTAACCTTCTCTTCGTAGCATCTGTGAGCCCACCAGGAAGGCCCTGGAGGTCTTTGTACAGAGATAGACTGCCTTTGTATAGTGAGGTTCAGCACCCATGCATTTTTATTGTTATCCTATCTCCTTCCACTTATGACTGTATGACTGTAACCTTGTTGCTGGTATCCTTACGATTTATATTGATATTGTTTCCTGATTGCTTATTTGTACTTTATGACTATCATTAAGTGTAAGTACCTTATGATTCG